>JAFLJL010014347.1:22035-24535 GCA_018398815.1 Conus ventricosus | reverse complement strand
GCGCGCGCGTGTGTGTGTGTGTGTGTGCTTAATATGAATACTTATATAGCGCCCATCCTCGGCTAGAGACCAAGCTCTAAGCGTTTTACAATCCACACTCGTTCAAAAACGGGCTGCCTACCTGACGAAGAGCGGCCTGGGGGCGCTTCATTAAATCTTTTCCCATGTCATCCAGCCCAATATCGTTCAATTTGTTCACTCAGTTTGCTTTTTTCCTTCTTTTTTCCATTTCCACGCTTTGCATGCAGTTTACGTGTCATCCATCCAACGGCCAACTGGCATTTTCGCCAAAAGAGGGTATGCTTTCAGTGAGTGCAAGAGTTATGCGTTGTTCACCCCGGGGGCCGGGTTTATAGTCCTTCAAGGATTTTTGGGGAATGGAGTCAGAACAATGTTCACTCCCAGGGGAAAATCCCCCCTGTACCGAAAAGACGCGCGCGGCGCAAAGCACGCACGCACGCACGCACGCAGCACGCACGCACGCGCGCGGCACACACACACACACACACACAAACCACACACCAACACGCCGGGGCGCGCGCACGCGGGGAAACAACACACACACACACACACACACACACACACACACCCCAACACACACAACCAACACCCGTTAGCTGGGCACTTTAGGGCCCGACCCCAGTTTCGGTCAAAATAGGAAAGGCCAAATCCCTTCATGAACCCTCCAACCGCCCCCCCCCCCCCCCCCCCCCCGGTCCCCCTTTTTCCCCTCCCCAACCTCCCCCGGGCCCCGCCCATTCACCCCACATCGTTCCACGTTTTGTTATCGTGCACCCCCCCCAGCTTTGGCTTCAGGTTTTGAGATGATGTGACGTAACGTTTTTTTGAGTACTTGCTACCCCGTGAGGGGTGGTTGAGAAAGCTAGTAGAGCTTTTACCCAGTTGGGGGGAGCCAAAGGGGGCCCGGAAGAGGTTAATATATGCGGTACGGTGTGCTCGGAAAGGGGCCCTTTGGGAAAGAGAAAAGGCGGGTCTTATCCCATGAGGGTAGGGTTTAGGCTGTCAAATTCAATGGGGGTGATAATAAGTATGATGAGTGGGGCGAGGAGTTTGATAAGGTACTGTGTGAAATTTGGAAAAATGCCTGGTAAAAAGGGGGAATGGTGGTATATCTACTGTTGAAAGTTGTGAAAAATGCCCTGGTAAGGGTTAATGGTGGGATATCAGTACTGTTGAATGTATGAAAAATGCCATGGTAAGGGGTTTAAAGGGGGTGATATCATACGGGGTTTAAGTTGTGACAGATGCCCGGGAAGGGTTAAGGGGGATACAGTACTGTGTGATTTTTGTGACAGATGCCCTGGGAAAGGGTTAATGGGGGTGAACCTTACTGTGGAATGTTGTGAAAAGATGCCATGGTAAGGGTTAATGGGGTGATATCTACTGTGTGAATGTTGTGAAAAATGCCATGGTAAGGTTTAATGGTGGTGATTCATACTGTGTGATTGTTGTGAAAGATGCCCTGGGAAGGGTTAATGGTGGTGATATCTACGTGTGAATGTTGTGAAAGTGCCATGGGAAGGTTAATGGGGGGTATATCATAAGGTGATGTTGTGAAAGATGCCTGGAAGGGTTTTTGGGGGTGAATCAGTTTGTGAATTTTTAAAATGCCCGTAAGGTTAATGGGGTGATATCAGTCTGTTAATGTTTGAAAGACCCTGGTAAGGGTTAATGGTGGTGATACCCGTATTGGTGAATGTTGTGAAAAATGCCTGGTAAGGGGGAATGGTGATGTGACCCGTCTGTGTGACTGTTGGAAAAATGCCATGGTAAGGGTTATGGGGTGTGACCATACTGGTTTAGGTTGAAAGTGCCCCTGGAAGGGTTTTAAAGGTGTGTTTCCATACTGGTAAATGCAATTTTTGTAATTTTCAGGTTTTTGAAGGTGAACAATTCGAAAAAATTTGCCGTTGAAGGGTAGGGCTACGGGCCCCAAAGCTTTTCCAAATCAGAAGGGGAGTCCCACAAAATGAGTACATCTCTGCGTTTTTTATTCAGCGACCTTTCGGGAGCCCGGACCCAAGGCTGTTAAATCAGCTGTGTAGATGGAGGTCTGTGGGATTGTTTAGAACATCTCGAAAACCCCGCACCACACACACACACACACACACACCACCACCACACACACACCACGCCCAAACCCCGCACGCACGCACGCACCACGCACAACACACAACAAAAACACAACACACACACACACACCTCCCCCCCCCCCCCCCCCCCCCCCCCAATAGAGGGGGTTTGAAAACTTTTCCCTAACCTTGTCTTGACACATTTGCACCAGCACCAACTGGAAAAGAAAACAGATAACTGGAGAAATAAACACAGACAGAGTAACTGGGAACTAAAAACAGACGATAAGCGATTCAAAACTTGGGGAAGATGTTCCTATTCTTGATTTTATTTTCCGCCCTTAAGATCCCATTCATACCCGGGCGAAGGGGGGTCATCTACATTTCGCCCCCGTCCCTTGTCGTGG
>JAFLJL010014347.1:15000-21035 GCA_018398815.1 Conus ventricosus | reverse complement strand
GCTCACATTGTGAAAGCTGATCAACTGTGCTTTGCGCTCCTAATACACACCAAACGTATGTCCTTATAGAGTCATTAAGTCTTTGCACGCCTGGCATTGTTAGGCCTTTACTTTTATCTAAGATAAATGTTGTCCAGGCATTCAGGTGTTTTTGTTCTATGGATCCCAATCGAACTTGTTTGTCTGGGTTGAAAAGAGGTGTGGCCAGGCCAGTAGTCATAAGTATATTCTCCTTTTTGTGCCCCACAAATACAATGTGCCTAACCCATGATTGCGGTCTAACTTTTGTTTAAAATCAGTTGAAGGATTAATTTTAAAATTCGTTGCAGATTCTTTCATATGCATTATTGTCCATTGGGCTTTTAAATGGATTAAACGCATTGTCGTTAGGGAGGACTACTTGTAGTTCAGTAGTATTCGTCTGTACTGGTAATAAACATGAAAGTTATATACTGACCTTACTAAAAGATTAGGAGGGTTTAAATGGTTTGGATATGAAACACCGCAGCCAGTAGTTGCGCAGTAAATGGCAAAATTTAACTGATTCTGAAAAACAAACATAGGTGAGATGACCATGCTGATGCACTCTATCATTATTTATTGGGGGATTTAAATATCTAGTTAGAGGGTTTACAAGTCTGACTTGGAAGCCGTATGATCCATCTACTGCAATGGTTAAATTGCTGAAGTCCAAAGATTTGGGGTTATAAAACGCTCCTACATCGTAAGTAGCATGTTCAATATATTTAAAAGCTACCATTTTTTAAATTAGTTTTTTAAAATAGTTATAAAAAAGATGTACATCTATATAACCAAGCAAAACGAGCGTGTGTTCTTAACGTACCCAATTGAAAATAGACGTGGCGATTGTAGGGTTGCCCTTAAAGAAATTGGGTTTAAAGTAAAATGGATTAACATATCTGAAAAAGCTAAGAATAACTGGGTGAATATTAAGGACGGGCAAGGCAAGCTATTAAAACGTTTAAAGATACCCGATGGTTACTACAACTTTTGTTCTTTAAGAGAAGTATTTAACAATTTTAACATTATGTTAAAAATTAATGAAGCAAATCTTATAATTACTATGAATTTTCCAGAACTTAAAGAAGAAAGGGAGTACGTTTTTCCTAAAAGCCTTGCTCGAATTTTGGGCTTTTATGATAGCAGTGAAACATATCATATTAAAACGCACATGTACTTAGAAAGCGGACTTTATGAGTATGTAGGCAGTAGACCATCCGATTTTCTCGAAAAACTCAGTTTTGTATGTCCATTTACAACAGTTAAAAACAGATACTAATTTGTTTAATGGCTATCCATCTACACTTCTAAGAGTGCTGCATCCAGTGAATGCGGGGTTTTGCGATTATCAGCTATACAGGTTTGGTGGAGACAGTGAATTTAAAGACTTAATTGAGGGCTCTTTGAATTCATTGGATGTAAAATAAAATAACCAAAATGGAGAGCCAGTTTGTTTGTTCTAATTTATCGATAGTGCTTGAGGTGGAGGAGCATATTGGAAGAGTAAGAAGGACTCAGTCCCGCGGGCGTTAATTTTTATGTCCTTAGAGAGGATGTGAATATGTTTGTTCACGATCACCAAATCTTATCTAGCACGTAAGCCCCCGTTTTAATGTGCTGATTTCGCCAATTTTTGGCGGTTTTGCGTGTTAATTTTTTTGTAAAACAGGTGTTAATTTTGGCCAAGACTGACATGAGAAGGACGTGATTTGTATGTGAAAAGGGGGGTTATCGTGCAAAATAAGATGGGTGAGCTTGAACCCGCATATTTACATTCTCTAGAGCTTGAGCACGTACGCTCACCCCATTCCCAATGGTCTCTCTCTCCCCCTTCCATCAGTATCCATCAGTATCCTCTTCTTATAAAGGATGACTTTTTTTCTTTTCTTTTTTTTAAAATGAATTCCGTATACTTATACTTCTGTTTTTTTTCTTTTCTTTTCTTGTAGGTGAATTTGAGTGCATGCCTTTCTTTGCTTTAGTGTGTGAATGAGTGTTTTGCTTATGTGCGCATGAAAATGAATACATATTGTTTTGTGCATGTTAGCGCGTTCATAGTGTATAAAATGTGTGTGCATGTCTGTTTATATTTTTTTGGTTTGTGAATGTTTGCTTATGTGCGTATGAAAATTTATGATGTAATGTGCACGTTAACGCACTCACAGTTTTCTGGATCTTGGAAATGAAATATCTTTCTCGTTAATTTTGTAAGACCGACTCAAGTTTTAAGTTGCTAGTATTGTAAACAACAAGCATTACTTGTGTGCTTGTAAACCAAAGTTTCTTCCATTGTATATACATAAGCTTGTATTACTGTTTGTTAATCTGCCTTGCTGTTTTTCTTTGTTGTTGTTGTAGCTCGTCAGGTTTTTTGTTGTTGTTTGTTTGGGGTTTTGTTTGTTTGCTTAGGGCTTTTTTTCCCCTCCCTCCCTTCTTCATTAGTCACTACTTACCCTTCTTCCGTCCTCCCCACGTTAATATTTCGTGTATCCCCCATTTCTTCGTCTGCTTTAGCCGATCATGCCTGACACTTTAGAAACTTGGCCGTCTAAAGATGGCTTTAGAGTGGGATTCTTCAACATAAATCACTTAATCAATAAATATCTGATGTTTCATATGTTTTGACAAATGCTGGTAAGCATTTCCATATTTTTGGCTTTGCCGAATCACGCCTTACAGAACACATTCTAGATTCTGAAATCTCCATTCCTGGATATAATATAACCGCAAAGATGCTAAACATCCCAAAGAGAGGGGTTTGGTAGTGTACATTCACCATAGTATAAAGTTTAAATGTGTTGAACCTCGTAATTATCATAACATCGAGTCAATATGGATCCAAGTGATTTAAAAAATGTGAGCCAGTTCATCTGGTTTCATATACCGCAACCCAGCAGAACATGTTAGTTGGATTGACAATTTCACTCTACTGTTAGAAGATATTTCCTTGCTTTCGGATGAGCTGATATTGTTAGGCGATTTTAACATTGATTTGCTCAAATGTAAAAACACATGGGTTCATTGTTATGAATCTTTTCAACTTGTTCAGGTAATCGATAAACCCACAAGGGTAACACCCACATCCAAAAACTCTTATTGATCACATTTACACCACGACAAAAAGCAATATACAGAAGTGTGTTCACCGCTGTATGGTTGTAGTGATCATTTCCCAGTATGTTTCACTTGGTCGAAAAAAGGAGTTAAAATTCTGAAGAATGGTCACACGTTTATAAGATACAGGTGCTTACGGAATTTTGATAAAAATATATTTTTGTTTGATTTGAGTAATTCACATCTTTTCCTAGTCTACCAATTTACAAATCCTGATGAAGCCTGGGAAGTTTGGTTCCACAATTTTTTAAATATTTATGATAAACATGCACCTTTCAAAACCAAGCGTGTTAGAAGCAGACCTCTGTTACCATGGCTATCAAAAGATGTACAGGACGCTATGAACCAAAGAGATCACCTTTTGTCTACGGGAACGAAGAAAGAGTTTGTAAACCAAAGAAATCATGTTAATTATGTAAAACGAGCAGTTAAGAAAAAGTACTTTCAAGAACTTGTTTCTTATATACCAATAGCAGAGCAATTTGGAATGCTATCAATCAGCTGACAAACAAAAACATCAGTAAAAATACATCACATGAAGACCTGTGTCCCGAGAAACTTAATGACCATTTTTGTAATATTGCTAAGACAACAATAAAATTGTTCTGTACAATTCTAGCCACTCGCAATGCTTGGGTTATTGAACAGCAAGCTGACCACTCACACTGTTCCATATCTTTTGATCTCCCTTGCATCCTTGAATGGATCCTCAAGCATAGGCTCAAAGATTGTCCCCTACATTTTATACTGTTTGCATAATGCTTTTAGTTTTTAAGCACTTTTTCCTCTCCACACTTTCCTTTTGTTCCATTTTACTACCCTTTGCTGGCTGCTTTGGGGGTGCTGTTGGATTCTATTTTGAACCCTTGGTGATGAGAACACCACAGAATTTGGACTTTGGTGTGTCTCTATTTGACACCAAGAGCACAGACACAATCAGCCGTGTCTCCCTGATGAGTCCGATCCAGCGGACGAAAGGCCTAGGAGCAGGCAATACAAATAGATGTGCCTTCGAGGGGGAGTACAATGGTTTTCCCCCAGGCAGCTAGTGAAGGGTTTCTCATATTTATAATATATCCCCCCCCCATTTATTCATTTTTAATTTTTTTTAAAAATTCAAATCTTTGCCAAGTCATTACTATAATGACTGAAGAATTGTTAACCTGCACTTGTTTTCTCCCACTATTTAATTGTTCAGCACAACAATAAAATCAGATAGATCTGCCCAAAACACTCTGACATTAATTAAACGATTTCTGTGATTCAAAAGCCATATCCTCAGACTTAGACATCCCCTTAATGTCAGTCCATGATGTGTATAATGCCTGATCCGTCTAAAAGATACATGTGCTCGTGGCTTAGACGGTATCGATGGCAAAATTTCCCAAAACTTGCAGCTCAGTTATTTCTGATGCACTGACCCACATCTTCAATTTATGTATATCTAAAAACCAATTTCCTAAATCTTTCAAACTTGCTAGGGTAAGACCCATCTATAAATCAGGTGACACCTCGGATCCTTGTAAATTACAGAGCAATTTCTATCCTGTCTGTGGTATCAAAACCTTTAGAAGATCATTTAAGAAGATGCATTCTTAACCATTTTGACAAGTATAAATTATTTCACCCTAATCAGTCTGGTTTCAGGAAACATCACTCCTGCCACACAGCACTGACCAACCTAGTAGACAAATGGCTCACAATATCAATGAAAACAAGGTGACTGGTGTCCTTTTTATTGACTTTGCAAAAGCTTTTGATGTAATTGACCCCCACACTGCTTCTAAAAAAAGGTAAAATTGTACCGTTTATCTAGTAATGCTCTAGAACTCATCTCTTCGTTTTTAAGCGACAGAAAACAAATTGTCTCAATTCATGAACGCCAATCTTCTATTTTGCCTCTGAAACATGGTGTTCCTCAAGGCTCCGTCCTAGGACCCATACTTTTCTCAATAATATTAATGATCTCCCCCTGTTTCTCCCAGCGCTTTGTGATATGTTCGCCGATGACACTACTGTTCATGCGTGTGATCGCAAAGCAAAAAAGTATCTATGTTATTACAGCAGAGTATTAACCAGCTAACCGAATGGTCTGAATTAAACCATATGTGTCTAAACCCTGTCAAAACCAAACATATGATCATAACCACCCAAGACAAAAACGTCAAAACCTTTCTTATACGAGCGCACCCCTTTCTATCAATGGTATAACTATCGAAGAAACAGTCTGTCATAAAGTCTTAGGAGTAGTTATAGACAACAATCTGTCATGGTCTGAACATGTACGGTCTTTATGCAAGACAGTTTTCGAAAAAGATATACCAGCTGTCCAAGATAAAGCATTTCCTAGACTGCCATTCACGTAAAATATTTTTTCACGCTTATATTGAATCCATATAAATTATGCATCAACAATTTGGGATTCAGCTAGTAATCAATAACTCAAACCTTTGTTTAGTCTTTATAGACGTTCCCTGAAATTAGTTTTGTTAAAATCGGTTACGTTATCTTTCTCTGACTATACAGATCTGGATATTTTACCATTAAACTTGAAGCTTAAATTCAATAAAGCTTTTTTCATGTTTAAGATTCTTTCGGGTCGTGCTCCCACTTCAATTACAGAGAAATTTAGATTTAATGAAAATCGCCATTTTCATAAAATTGTAATACCCCGTCCAAGAATAGATATGTTTAAAACCAGTCTGTCACTACTCCGGCGGCTTCTTGTGGAACTGCATTTCACCCTCTCTTGATGTTCATGCCAGCATATACAGCTTTAGAAGGGCACTTCATACCCAACTAATGACTGAATTTTCCAACTCATGCTCTTAAAACCCCCCCCCCCTCTCTCTCTTCTCTCTCCTCTCTCTCTCTCTCTCTCCTCTCTCCTCTCTCTTCTC
>JAFLJL010014345.1:25000-60826 GCA_018398815.1 Conus ventricosus | reverse complement strand
TTAGTAAGTTTCTCTCCATCAAAACCCAAAAGCGTTCCGCTTGTTTAACATATTTATCAAAATATCCATAATGAATCGTCAGATATAAACACCAACAATCTCAAAGTATGAAAAAAAAAATAAGGCGATATATGTTATGTTATGTTTCACAAAACCGTTAATTATAGTATATACAAAATACAGAATTCAATTTCCGGAAAATTAAACAGAAAACAGCTTACTTAACGGGGTTTTAGATATGAAACCCAAGGAATGTATTTTTCCAAAAATAATTTGCAACTGTTAAATTTTGGGGAATTTAGAAAACAAAATAAAGGGTTTAATACAAAACTGTTTTCCCCTAAAGAAAGAAAAAAAAAAAAAAACACAATAAAGTTTTCTGAAAATAAATTCTTTAAAAAGTTTTAGTTCTTAAATGTTCTTGTTGTCAGTTTTCTTTCTTACTAATTTCAACGAATTTACAAAACAATGTACCGCCTTATACAAAAAATGAATATAAATTTACAAAAAAATGGAATCACAAACAATTAAAAAGAGGGGAAGAAACACAAACTAGCGGAAATCCTACCTAAAGAGTTACCCATTTATTCCCCACTGTTACCCCCCCCCCCCCCCCCCCCCCCCCCCCCCCCCCCCAATGTGTGCACTTATTGGCGTTGTATATGAGTGCGTACGTTTTTTGTTCATGCGCGCGCGCGCATTGTATGTGTGGTGTGTGTGGTTTTGTGTGTGTGTTGTGTGTGTGTGTTGTGGGGGTTTTTTGCCCGCGGGCAAGGTTTTTTTTTTTTTTTTTTTTTTTTTTTTTTTTTTTTTTTTTTTTTTTTTTTTTTTTTTTTTTTTTTTTGTGTGTGTGTGGGTGGGGTGTGGCCTTGCAGCTCTTAGTGGCGTCTGGCTGTGGGTTTTTTCTCGGGGTCCTCCCGTTTTCCCTCTCCCCCTTGGTGCTTGGGTAGGGCAACCTACCCTTGGGGTCAGACTTGGGTCGGATGCTTTAGGCGGCCCGACCTCCTTCTCCCCCCCCCCCCCCCCCCCTTGTCATTTAAAATGCTTTTTCGAGTTTATTGTATCTTATTTTTGTGCTTTCTCTTGTTCATTTCATTCATATGCAACACACCCACTACTACCATCACACCCTCCCCCTCCCCTCACTCTCCTTCCCTCCTCTTCTCTCTCTCATTCTCCACTCTTCCTTCTTCCATTCTCTCTCCGTCTTCCCTCTCTTTTCCCCCCTCCACCCCCTTTTCATTTAATTGCTTTTTCGAGTATATTGTATCTTATTTATTGTGCTTTCTCTTGTTCATTTCATTTATTTGCTACACACCCACTACATACCATCACCCCCCCTCCACTCACTCTCTTTCCCTCCTCTTCTCTCTCTCATTCTCCACTCTTCCTCTCCTTCCACTCTCTCTCTGTCTCTCCCCTCTTTTTCCCCCAACCCCCCCTCTCTCTCTCTCTCTCCCTTTCTCCTTTTCCTCCTCTCACTTTACTCTACCCTCTTTCCCCGTGCCCTATTCCTTGAACTTCTCCCCCTCTCTTCCACTGCCCCCTTCTACTTACTCCACCAATTTTTTTTGGCTGAAGAGGACAAAATAAATCTGCCCCCCCCACCACATGTATCTCTCCTCACGTCGGGGACAATCTATCTTCCCACATGGTATCTTCTTTTCTAATGGAGAGAAAAAACCAGTACTTCACAATGTTATCTATCCTCACACTGAGAGATAAAATAACTAGTTCGCCTTCTATAAAGCTGGGCACTTCACATTCCGTTATCCAAAAAATCGAGACCAGGAGATTAAATAACTCCGTAATCATGAGGACTGCCTGCCTCATGAAATAAAGCTTCCCCTGCTTTCTTCAATCCCCTGTCTCTCTGAGGGACAATATTACTGCCCCACGAATTCCCGGTCCTGAGATACGAGTATCGATTCTCTTCCGCGACTTCTTCTGTCTCTTGCGAAACGACGAGCCTTCAACTCCTCCTCCCTGGTGTTGGATTGCTGGGGCTGAATTACCTGGTATGTTCCCCACACCATGGCCATCTTCAACCACCTCACGGGGCGAATAGATGAAGGGTAAGGGCGAAGGGTAAAGGGTGGTAGGCGTGAGGGTGAAGGCGAGGGTAATGACTGGTCAGCAAAGAGGCCACCGTCCTGACAGGTTCGAGTCTCTAGGCCTTTATGCTGGTTAAAAATATGACTCTTTCCTCCCTTTCCTCTAGTGTGCTGCATAATCAGTGGTCATAAAAAATGACCAGCTCCTTCTTACCAGCCCTTGGTAAACTAATCACCTCAGTGGTTCACGTTCACCCATTGACCAATCGGTTCTTGGAATGAGTCATACTCACAATTTTTTTGGGGACGCCCGCTCTAGTCAAGCCACATGTTACTGAATATTTTCTTCTTTAGTTGTGGCACGGGAATATGATTCATATCATTATCTACATGCGATGGAGCGTCACATGCCTTGATGTGAGGCCTACGTCAATGTCAGTGTTGTAACATAGATGAATTCAGGGACTATTGCGATGGAATGCGTCTGAAGTAAACAATCACAGTGCAACGGCCCGTCATGTGATATCTTGACATGAGCAGGGCTTTAAGCCGTGGAAAGCCTGCTGGCTGGCGCTTTAACTACATATCTTTGTTTGGCAGGCTGGTGGCGCTTTTACATACATATCTTGGTTTTTTTGGCAGGCTGGCTGGGCGCGCTTACCACATATTTTTCGGTTTTGGGCAGGCTGGCTGGCGCTTTGACTACCATATCTTTGGTTTTGGCAGGCTGGTGGCGCTTACCTACATATCTTTGTTTTGGCAGGCTGCTGGGCTTAACCTAACATTTCTTTGGTTTTGGGCAGGCTGGTCGGTGCTTACCTACCAGTATTTTGGTTTTGGCAGGCTGGCTGGTGCTTACCTACTATCTTTGGTTTGGCAGGCTGCTGGCGATTAACTACATATCTTTGGTTTGGGCAGGGCTGGCTGGTGCTTACCTATATTATTTTCTTTGGTTTTGGCAGGTGGCTGGTGCTACCTACTTATCTTTGGTTTTGGCAGGATGGATGGTGCTTTCTATATTATATCTTTGGTTTTGCTGGCTGGTGTTGCTTATCCCTTATATTATATCTTTGGTTTTTGGCAGGCTGGCTGGTGCTTACGGGTACTATCTTTGGTTTTGGCAGGATGGCTGGTGCCTTACGTGTTTATCTTTAGTTTGGAGGCCGAAGCGACAGATCTATGAAGTTTGACACGCAGCAGAGAACGTGGCCAGTTTTTCGCCTACGTGGGATTTAATCGGCTATTTAAAGAGCATATGGGACAGTGCTGTTAGAACTTCTTCAGACAGATTGTTCTATGTGCTGATGCTTTGTTTGTTGAGAATGTTTCTCTGATATGCAAGTCCGGAACTGAATTGCCTACTCTCTGTTGTCCTTGCCACATTCGAAGTTGGGTTGGAGACACAATTATAGCACGTTGAGTTTCGGTGCACATACCATAGCATGGATCAAGGTCCTACAGCCTGTTTGTGGCTTATCTTTCAGACGCTGGGTAGGTGTTTGGTTGGCTGGACGTTTGAACATCTTTGTTTTTTCACTGCACGGTTTTTTTATTTGGTGGGACACGATTGACTGATGCTCAATCCGATCTGTGAAACTGTGCGTACTAACCGACTTGAAAGCTTGCCAATTTTTATTTCCAGACACGGCAGTTGATGAACCTGCTTTAATAATACCAGTGGGCTGTTTGTCCTACTTTTGCGGTGTTGTGGATGGTATTTAATCCCTTCACTAATCTCACAACATCATCACCCTCTTTAACGCAGTCTGTTGTGCCTGCATCAGGGCTTTGGCCTCTCATCGTTCTGTAACACCTGTATTTTTGTGGATTGGAACTTTCCCAGCCCTTGTCTGGACATTATGTCATTCTATCCTATGTGTTTCTTGTATGTTTCTGAAAAGCTCAGCTTCTGTTGGCGTTACGTTACCCTGTTCCCTGTCAATAATCGGTCAGTGGAATACGCTCGACAAGATCCTTTCCTGCCTGTGTGTTTGTGTTTCCCATGATACACACATATTCCGATGTCCGGGGGAAGTGCATTCGCTGATTCCACCGCCGGTTCCTGGAAGCCCACAAAAATCAATACCTCAAGCGTTACAGAAAGTTGTGATCGCGGAGACAAACCTGAGTTTAATAATCCAAAGTTTAGTTCAATGTGCTTGTGCCTTTGCCAGGTTAACTTTCAGGTGAATCCATAGAACCACTCTAATGTTTTAATGGACATCCTCGCCCGAGTTTACGTTTTCCTCAGAATTGAGTTCACGCACATTGACAAACAAGATGGCTCTGCACCTTCAGCCTCCTCCCATTTCCACCTTCCCGCTTTCCTCTTCCGTCTCCACATCACCTCCGCCCCAAGTGAGCCGTCCGATACCCCTAACTCCACGTCCTCCCCCCTTCCCCCCCCACCACCCCCGCCGCCCAACCCACTTTCACTGTATCCCACCGTCGTCGTGAAAAATTGGCCGAAGAAGCTGTGCGTTGTGGCACAGTCAAGAGATACCAGGACATGGTCCTTAGGTGTCATTCTACAAAAGAACCCCAGTCACCCCGTATACCCCCGGGCCCGTCCCCTGGGTCAGTGGAGAGTGATCGCCCTCTGCCCTCACCTCCCCGGGACAAGAGACCAACCCGTTCAACCCCATGGCTCTACTCTCTCTCTCTCTCTCTCTCTCTATCTCTGTTGTCTCTCTCTCTCTCTCTGTTTTCTCTGTCTTGTCTGCTCTCTCCCTCTCGGTGTTTTTGTCTGTTTCTCTCTGATTTTCTGGTCTGTCTCGGTGTCTCTCTCCCTGTCTCTCTCTGTCTACCTCTTTCTCTCCCTGTCTGTCTCTCTCTCTCGTACTTGTCTTCTGATCTCTCTCTCTGCCACTCTCTTGGTATCTCTATGTCTCTGTTTGTCTGTCTACTGTCTCGTCTGTGAATCTCTCTCTCTCTCTCTCTCTCTCTCTGTCTCTCTCCTCTCTCTCACTTCTCTCCTCTCTCTCTCTCTCTCTCTCTCTCTCTCTCTCTCTTCTCTCTCTCACGTTTGCGGGCCATTGTCTGTATTTTACCACATTTACCATCTGCTTTTGATGCCTCAGTTAATTTAAATGTTATGAGGTGGTTTGTGAATGTTTTCTAGTCCAGCTTCTGTCGATTCTTGCCCCTTATTGCTGGGTAAAACATTTACATCCACTAACGAAACAAAAAACAAACAAACTAAATAAAACCCAAAACGCCTTTGTATGTAGCATTGTGGACAAAGACCATGTTTACTGAAGAATTTAAAAACGTATGCAGATTAATTGGACCTTGATATGTCTTACTTGCGGCACAGTAACTTACATATTCACTTTCCAGTTATACTGACAGTGAATTATTAACTTACCGTGTCTGTAACTTTAAAAAAGTTAGTTTCACCAGTTCTGATACATCAAAAAGTCTCCACGTGAGGACGAAACATTTCACGTTAATCCATTCGCTTGACAGTTCAGTCAACGTCTTTCTCTTCTTTCCTCGTTCGCTTCCCATTAGATGAGCAGCCCGGTGTGTCTCGATGAAGGACTGCCGTCCACCGCAGCTCCTCCTGTGTGCCGTACAACTTGGCTTACACTGCTGTCGGTGTTTGGCCAGTACTTCCTTAACTGGATGGCAGCATGGGTCATACAGTCTTGAGGATGGGTATGTTGTCATTAGTCCCCTCACCACAAGGGCAACTCTCCACTCTGTCCATTGCCAAATTTTGTGTGCATGTGGTGGTTGCAGGGCTATTGTGCTCCAGTCCTCAGGCGGAACGATCTTGGGGGGGACCTGTCAGTTCCAGTAGTCCCCTGCAAATTGGTATTTGTCTTCTGGGTTGTGTTTGGGGTGCTGGAGGTGCGACTTTATTCCTTGATGTGCCTTGATGATTGTTCTTGATTTCATCATAGTACACCAGGTTGTTGGTCCTGCTCCTGCATGTGCACATCTTTGCCAGAATATCTGCTTTTCGTTGCCTCTGATACCACAGTGTTGCGGGGTCCCATTGCATCACCACTTTCTCCAACGCTGGCAATCAAGCGCAACAAGGGCTGAAGTAAGATGGTTCTTGTTCTTTGCAGCAGGAATCTTGAGGGCTTGGGTACGGCAAGAGAGCGTCTCGAGAACACCACCACCCGCCCTGTTGTTCTTGGGGAGTTCTGCGAGACTGTTGTGGCTGTGCTGCCTAACAGAGAGCTTCTCGCTCTAAACTCGGATTTTGGTGGAGTCTATTTCCTGTTGGATTGCCAATATCTTCATCTCCGTCTTTGTTTCGGAGGAAGATTCCAGCTCCACCATCCCTCGTTGTTCTGTGGGCGGAGGCCATCTGTTAAAGACTGGGTCCAGTCTTCCTGGGGGAATGGTTGTCAGATGTACTCCATGGCCAGGGCTCTTTTCCTTGGGGTTGTCTGACCTGTGTTCTCTCTTCTCCACTCATGGGAACTGCTGGCGTGTCGTCTGTTTGGGAACACCTGCCTTATTACATGACGGGTGGGTGAATTTGCCGAGATTTGGTTTTGCTTCGTGTTCCATCAAGAACTGGGGCTGTCTTTCTATGCCGTCTTTGACTGGTGGATATGAAGCTGCTCTGTTCAGCCGGATCTGGGTGGGTCTTTATGTCATTCTGGCGTTTTTTTTGTTTCTTTCATGGGATGGTTTTTCAAGGCCGTTTGAATTTTGCTGCCGGGTTGAGGATCTTTGTGTTCCTTCTGTCCTCCCAATGACTGAAGCCAAGTGGTCCTCCTCCTTCTTCAGAAATTGGGGTGGATTCATGACGCCAGTTATGCACACAGCTGTGCTTGGTTTGTTTTCTTTGGTGAGTTTGGTCCAGGTTGGCTTTGCAGCTGATGCCCTTGCTGTGTCCCGTTCAGCATCTTACAGGTAGGACTCACCCTTGTGTAGAGTATCTTAGGATACTTCGTCAGCCCCCTAGTTCCGTTCCTGCAAGTTTCTTCATGGATCGCCTCGTCTCTGCATTGGACTGCTACAGCCATCTGGTGATCTGCTGTTTCAAGTGAGCCTGCGGTCAAAGTCACTCCACAGGTAGGTAGGTGTGGGTTCCTCTGCAAGTTTGGCTGTTCAGAGTCAGATTCGCCTCTTGTTCTTGCTGGATAGCCTGAAGACTGTGTAGGTTGTTTTGCTTGAGTTGCGAGACAAGCCATTCCGTGGTTCAAGTCGCCTGAATCTTTTTGAGCGCAGTTTTGGAGGCGTACCTGTGCTGTAGTGGTGTTTCATCGTCCGGAGACTCATTGCACAGAATCTTCTGCCGTAGATCGCTTCCCTCTGACCCTCCCTTGGCAGGATCTCTGACAATGGCATCTATAAAGATGAGGCAACAGCCGTTGGCGAAAGGACTCCCTTGTGGTCTACCTGTCTCCAGCACCTTCTTCTTGCTCTTTTGGCACCTGAATCTTTACTCGGGCTTGTCGGTTGTGTATGTATGTAGGTAATGCTGATCCAGGTGTCCATCATACCCAGACACACCACATCGCCGTAGTTTAAGCCTGAGTCGTCCTTCCCAGACTTTGTCGAATCGCATTCTCATGTCAATCCAGACAGCAAAGCGGTGTTCTTCTTTTCTTGGAACGGCGTCCTCAATGCTTTGCTGTGATGAATATGCATCCTGGTCTTCTGTTGATCTTGTAGTTGGCGGAAAGCCGCCTGTTCAGGGCACTCAGCAGCTGATGCTCCTAAAGCGTGCCAGACAAGCCTTGTGTTGTCAAGTCTCTACACCCAGCTTTCCTAAGCAGCTGTAAGGCGGATGGTCTGTAGCTGTCAGCCTTCGGAAATGTCCTTTCCCTTTTTGTGAATGGGGATCATGTTCTGTCTTCCCCTCCAACACTGTGGTACTGATCCTGTCTTCCAGCTGGAGTTAAAAATTGTTAGAAGGACTGCCTTCCTCTCATCCAAAGATGCAGATTCATTTCGTTGGTGATTTTCCATTCGGGCCCAGGTGACTTTCTTCTGGTTTGAGGCTCTGCAACGCCTTCCTTCAGCTCTTTTCTCTGTGAAAGCTGTGGTCATGACTTCTCTTGGGTCTCTTCGCATGAGTTCACCTTGTGGCCCTGGGCATGCAGCCTCTATGTTCAGAGGAACTTCCAGATTGCTGATGTTTTCTTAGACGTCTTGAAGTGGTCTGCTGATTTCTTTCAAGGAGGAGGTATATTTACAATTTTCATGTATTGTTATTGTGACTGATTTGTTGTTTCGTTACTGAGGGTTCTCAGCCAGTTTCCTCACGCTTGCTTGCCATCCTTGTCGAGATTCGGCTCGTTCAGTTTTCTCTTGGCCAGCTTTTCCTTGCAGAGTTGGGTGCTGGAACAGCTTGTTATCTGGCAGTTTACTTCTTCAAGCGCTATGTTGTTTCAGTGATGGATGCTTTTTGCTCGGTCCCTAGCTTCCGTATAAACAGCATCTTCCAGATTCTGAAGTTCCTCTATGTCCAGTAGGGCATTGTAGTTTTGAGTGCTACCTCTTGGGATGGATCTGTTAGCCGCTTTCAGGACGGCTTGTGACAGTCTTGAACCATCTTGTTTGAGTCCTTCTGCCTGATGTTGATTAGGCTTTGTGTATGTGTCTGTGAGGGTTCTCGGAAAAGAGAGTCCAATCGGCCTTTGTTTATAATTCCTGCGGGGGGAAAAACTTTTGCTTGATGAGCAAGTTGAGGTTGGATAGAGAGTTTTACGGGCGTGTGGTCAACTTCCTCCAAGCTGGTTGAGGACTGTTCTTTTGGTTCTGACAAACCAAGTCATTGTTGGGAGCGAACGCATAGATCTGGTGTTGTCGTGGTCATACAGCGTACTTGCAGTGGCAGGTGGGTGCATAATCTTCTTGGTTGACGACGGATGAAAGATGTGTGTCAATCTCCCAATCCTCAACGTCTTCCGCCTCTCTTGTCGCCGCTCGTCATGAGCCCCATCTCTGCTGTGTGACTGTTTAAAATTCCAACCACCAACACAGTTGTTCTGGGACTGGTTCATGTATATTGTTTTTCGTGAGCGGGAAAGATCACGATCTTGAGGGCTATAGACAATGTAGATCCTGAGGTTGAGTTCTTTATGGACTATATCAAACCCCTTGGAATCTCTGCCTGTTGATTGGTGTTGATTCTTGAGTTCTTGTGCGGCGATGGAAATTCAGCACCAGACAAGCACCCCTCCTTTGCTTCTGTACTCACGGTCCAAACTGATGGTTCTCGTAAACCCCTCACTTGAAAGCGTTGGTTTACGGTTTCAATGTGTACTCTTGGCACACAATGCAATATCAATATTTTCTTGTATGCATCCTTTTCTTGCCAGGCCAAGGTTTCTTTCTTATGCACCCCTTCAGCATTCCTCTGGGAGAATGTTGAAGATTCGGGTAATATGTGTGTTGGCACACAGCAGGAGGATGAGGTCTCCATTCTTCCTCGCATAGGCATGCGGAATTTTCCTTGTCCGACCACGACCTGCTTGGGATGGGCCCCTTTGAGGCATAGGGCCCGGCTCCCGACCTCGCCGGCGGGGTCTCCAGAAGGTTCGTCGCCACATCGAAGTTCTGTGGATGCATCATCATAAAGCCGTTAGTATGCGGGGTATCGTGGTTTTAGTTTGCGCCAGTGCCCGATACCTCCGTCTTCAGCTGGAGTTTTCTTTTGGGGTGCCTTACCCTTAGCTCAGGGCCGTCGTCCATACCTGTGAGCAACAGGGGGGATTGTTTTTCCGGGAATCCCACCCCGTGGCTAGACGTTATAACGCGCCTCTTTGACCAGCTGATGAACCAGTATTAGGAACTTGGGGTATTCAGTGAGGACAAACTGTGCCACTGTTTGACTCACCCCGTCCAGGTAGGAACATCGCCAGTTGGTCCGGGACTGCTTATTCGCTCTACCCCCTTCTATCCGTGGGCCCGTTCCCTTATCGCACTGGGGGAACCCGCCGGGTTGGGGCATGGTCGCCCCACTACTGAATTGGTGGGCTCAGTCTGAGTCCGGGTTCAGTCAACTTAAATTAAATTGAATTTCCTGTTCACTTAGATTACATTTTTCACTTGCAAGTTATTTACATTAAGAGCTTTGTTTAGATGTCTTGAACACAAAACACAATCCCTCGCAAATCAGTGACTTCAACAATTCAGTGGTCTAATTCCACTGACCTACCTGTTCAATATCATGCGCACATGCATCGCTAGTTGAATCATTTTAACCCTCCCCAACCCACCTAATTAACGTGCCAGTTCATGATTGTTAAATCTGGACCTGACCAAAGTCGATTTTTTTTTCAGGTTGATGGTGTTCATTGACAAGGACCTGGACAATGACCCTCATCCACTTGTCTGCAAAGCTCGTGGAGTTCGAGGGCTCGTGTGCTAAACAGGCACCTTAACATCCGGACCTAACAAGCGCATTGTGGGCGTTACCTGTCGGTGCTGATTTAAGCTCCTCCGTTTTGTGCCCGTATTGATCACTTGACGGGTGCTGGTGGTAGATGGCTTCTGGATTTAACTGTGTATAGAACAATGAGGGCTGCCAGGGCAGGCATTTGATTTCAAACTTCGTATTTGGGCTTGTTGGTATATTTGGAAAGGGTGGTGCTTTATAACACTAATCTCTCCTTAATTTTTGGCGTGAAAGGGGCATTGAGAGAACCATTTCTTTAACGAGGAATGAAAGAGAAAAAAGAAACAAAAAGTATTACTTGACTCAGTTTCTTCTCGGAGAGTGGTGCCCATCTTTGTGTCATTAAAAGCGACCTGATCTGGCGAGGAATTAATTTTGTTGGCGATATCAAACAGTTTCTTTGTGTTGGCGATTACCCTCGATAGATGTGTTGGCGATACCCAATCAGATTCGTTGTGTTGGCGATACCCGGATTGGTTGTGCGTGGCGATACCCAAACAAAGGCGAGATGCATGTGGGCATCCCTAGCACTCGGTGGTGTTTGGGGCTGAGGCCGTTTGGGAGTGCTTCGGATTACGTAAGTTGACGGATGCTAGCAGCCATTTAATTTGACGGTTTGAAATACAGCGTCCACTTTCAATTACCTGCTGAAAGTGTTTTTTCTTCGGTGAGGTTGGGTGGGCATCTAATTTTCCTGCAGACTGGGATTCACCCTGTACAGTGAAGTGCATTGTACCTTGAAAAAAAAAAAAACCGACAGGCCAGCCGCACACCTTTCCCAGCTTCACCCTGGCTGTACATTTGGGAGCGGAAGGAGTCCACCTGTCAACCCTTCCGGGGTCGGCTCCGTGTTCGTGATCATCTCGGTGACGGACCATGCCTCGTAAAGCAGCGGAGCACCGCCAGACCCCCCGCCTTTTATAGTCTGATCGAGAGAAAACTCAGGAAGTGTTCAGTTGCTGCTGTGGGTTTGCATAAATTTGCATGTTCCGTGGCTCTACGTGTATGCCTGACTACGCCTCCCATGGCCGTAGTTTACTGGTCATCTTTGGCTTGCCTGCTTCCACACAAGTTAGTGGTGTGCGTGTGTCGTTTGTGTAGTAGGGTGTGTTGTGTGTGTGTGTGTGTGTGTGTGTTTGTGTGCTGTGTGTGTGTGTGTGTTGTGTGATGCGTGTGTGGTGTGCGTTTTGGTGGTGGTCTGTGGGTGTGTGTGAGAGAGAGAGTGAGAGAAGAGAGAGCGAGAGGAGACGAGAGGAGAGGAAGGAGAGAGAGACGGAAGAAGAGAGACTGTGAGAGCGAAGAGGAGACAGAAGAGAGAGAGAGAGAGGACAGAGAGAGAGAGAGGAGGGGGGGGGGGGGGGGGCCGGGGCGTTGTCCGGACATTTCCACACATTTCCGCTAGAGAAGATTTGATCTACTGTTAGAATGGTTTTTATCTTTTCGTCAGATTATCTTTCCTCAGGGATAGAAATACGTTGGATAGCTATTTTGTGCTGTGTGTGATATGCGTTTGTCTTTGTCTGTCTGTCTGTCTGTTCTGTCTGTCTGACTGTATGTCTGTCTGTCTGTCCGTCTCTCTCTCTCTCGTCTCTTCCTCTCTCACCTCTCTCTTCAGCTATCTCTCTCGCTCTCTCTAGTTTGTGTCTGTCTGTCTTTCTCTCGTCTGTTGTCACTCTTCTCTCCAGGTGTGTGTGTAGTGTGTGTGGGTGTGTGTGTGTGTGGTCTGTGTGTCTGGTGTCTGTGTCTGTGTGTTCTGTGTGCGTACATAAGTACGCGCTGCACGCTTTTTTTGCATAAGCATATTAGTGTGTAATTGTGAGTGTGTGTATGTATGGGTACAATATGTTGGTATGGCATGTACACGTTGTGTGTGTGTGTGTGACCGGTGTCGTGTGTGTGTTGTGTGTGTGTGCGTGTGGGTGTGTGCGGTTGCGACGTGCTGTGTGGTGTGTGTGTGTGTGTGTCGTGTATGTCTGTGTCTGCGTGTGTGTGTCATGTGTCTCTGTGTCTGTAGTGCGTCGCAATGTTAGTTGAGCTCGCGCGGCTGGAAACATGCATCCCATCTGTAGATATGTATGGTCACATTAAGCTAATATGTTATACAAGTGTTAAAAAAGCGAGGTGTGTGTGTGTGTGTGTGTGTGTTGCTCGTGTGAGTGTTGTGTTGGTGTACGCGTGTGTGTGTGTGTGTTCTCGTTTGGCCTGTTTTTATTTCCGAGTCTTACAGATCAGCGAGTGTGTTACATCCTCACGGGAAGCCCTCGTTGTAGAGGTGTGTCCCCGTGCTCTAAAGTTTGAACGCGCATGCTTGTGGAACTTATGGTGTTCTCACCTAATCCTCTCTCTTCTCTGGTTCTCTCTCTCCTGTCTGTTCTGTCTGTTGTCTGTCTGGTCTGTCTGTTTCTCCTTCTCTCTTCTCTCCTCTCTCTGTGAGTCAGTTCTGTCATTTTGTATGTTTGTGGTATTTTCTGTTCCGTCTTCTATTGCTTTTTTTGGTCTAGTTCGTCTCGTACTTTTTCGGAATGGTCTTTATATGTCGTCAGTCCGTACGTCGCCCCTGTCTGTCTGTTCTGTCTGTCTGTCTGTCTGTCTGTCTGTCTGTCTTGTCTCTGTTGTCTGTCTGTCTGTATCTGTCTGTCACTCTGTCTTGTCTGTCTCTCTATTTCTCTCTCTCTCTCTCTCTCTCTCTCTCTCTCCTTCTCTCTCTCTCTCTCTCTTCTCTTCTCTCTCTCCTTCTTCCTCTTTCTCCTGTGTGGTGCTTTCCCCCTCAAGTATCAAAAGGAAAGATCTCCTTTTGTTTCGCATCAGTTTTTGAGGAGGGGATATGCTCTCAGTCAAGGACTATCCCATTTGTATGGTCAACATTTTAAGCTCTTCAGATCCGCAATCACTATTGCGGTTATTGGATTCTCAATTACACCCTCCATCGGGGTCACTTTCACACAGCCAACCCCCCCCCATCCCTTTTTGGACAGGGAGCTACGTGTTATTCACGTTAATTGTATACGACCCATCTTAATTGCAGCTTAATATGTTTACAGTTTTGATCTGGTTTCCCATCACTGTGGCTGATGTTGACTATTTCCATCAAGGAATCATCGTGCTGACTTCCGTTAGGGGTTACCGTGCTAATTTTCCCATAAGTATTATAACGTAATTGGGGAAGAATCCTTACAGTTTCAGTCGGTTGTTAACTCTGATTGAACTGTGACTAATATCTGCAATGTTTATGGGTAATCATCGTGATGATTGTGGACCTCCTATCTACATGGTCAGTCTGTGACTGCCATGATAATTATTGTCAGTTTTATTCTGTCTCCGGAAAGTACCAAAAAGACTAGCGGTGTCGTAGAGAATGATCTCCTTTCGTCCCGTATTTTCTCTCGGGGAGAAAGAAACTCCCAAGGGTCAGTTTGTCGCAGGGGATGGCGAGGCGGCTGAGAGAGAGGAGAGAGAGAGAGAAGGAGAGATGAGAGAGAGAGAGACGAGAGATGACGAGAGGAGCTGAGAGAGTGGAGAGAGCAGAGAGAAAGAGAGCGATGAGAGAATGGAGAGAGAGAGAGAAGAGATAGTGAGCGATGCGGAGATGAGAGAGTGAGTGGAGAGAGAAAGAGAAGAAAAGAGAAAAGAGAGAGAGATGAGGAGAGAGATGAGCGAGAGAGAGAGAGAGAGTGAGAAGAGAAAGAGAAAGAGAGGTGAGATGAGAGAGAGAGAGAGAGATGACGAGCCAAGGAATGAAAGAGAATGGGAGAGAGAGAGAGAGAGGAGCGACGATGACGCGAGAGAGTGAGTTGAGTAGAAAGAGGAGCGAGAGAGAGAAAGGTGCCGAGGACGAGATAGAGAGGGGGGGGAGAGAAGAACTGAGAGAGGGGGAGCGAGAGAGAGAGAGAGAGAAGAGGGACGAGAGACGAGAGAGAGAGAGAGAAAGAAGATGTTTCGTCACCTCGCAAAAACAGAGATAACGGACTGGCCGCACTACAACCCACGTCAACTCAGTTGTAAGTGCCTTTTGTTTCTTGGAACACACATTTGGATTCGGTGCGACCCTATACCCTTGTAACAAGTGCATCGCCCTGTGAGCCGTTTCAGATAGTCTCGACAAGCTGCCCTAGCTCATCCTCTGAGTAACGTCCGCTCTGGATGCCGCTGGTAATCAACTGCTGTCAGGACGGTCACGGTCAGGGCCATCTGTACGTGTGTGGTTAGCCCAAGTGGAGAGACGTCGAAAGAGGACCACGGTGCCGGTGACTGGACTGTCGTTTCATTCTGGACGGGGTCAGTGAGCGCGTGGGTTGGAGGAGGGAAAAGAAAGAGGGGGGTGGGAGAGAGAGAGAGGGAGAGAGAGAGACGAGAGAGACGGAGAGAGAGAGAGAGAGGAGAGAGAGTGAAGATGGTCGATGAGAGAAGAGTGAGAGAGAGAGAGGGTAAGGAGAGGAGAGAGAGAGGAGTGTTTCAGTTCATCCAAGGGGGTGACGCTTGCGGACTAGTCTATAGCTGCACCCACATCCGCTTTAGATTTGAAACACATTCGCGCATCATGATTTTAAGCTGATGGTTTTAACGAATTAACAACTCAGAGGAGAGAGAGAGGAGAGGAGAGCGGAGAGAAGAGAGAGAGAGAGAGAGAGTGAGTGAGTGAGTTAGAGTTTCAGTTTCATCAAGGAGGCGTCACTGCTTCCGGACTTACTCTATGACGTACACCACATTCGCTAAAATTTGAGACCACACTGCGCATGATTTAAGCTGACGAAAAAAATTGACTTAATAACTCAGAGGAGAGAGAGAGAGAGACGAGAGAGAGAGAGAGAGGAGGAGGAGAGGAGACTCAATACCTCGAATGAGTTATTCATAAAGACCATAGCCCCTTAGTATGGAGATTTACATAATTGTCGCAGATTGATCTGGTATTCTTTTTGTTACATTCATAGTTCGCGTTTTGAAAGCTTTACATTAATAAATAGCTAACTGTTTAAACGGTGTTTGTGAGAGAGAGAGAGAGAGAGAGTGAGAGACGAGAGAGAGAGAGGGAGCGAGAGATGAGAGAGAGAGAGAAGGAGAGAGAGGCAGGCACGGGGCATGAGACCTGAGGGATCTGTCTGAAATTGCTCCGTCTTTGGACACCCCTTTTATACACCGGGGTTACACTCCACCCACCACCCCCACCCACGCCACGTCCCAGTCATTGCATTCTTTTCCTTGCCCCCTCCCCCCACGCCTTTCCCTCCAAGAAGTGATTATTGCGGGATGATGTTTTGACCAACACTGTGTATTGGCGGTAATTTTCATGGCATGGTGGGAAGGGGAATGAGGAAAGGGCAGACAGGTGGCAAAGTGGATTCGTGTATGTCTGTTTGCGCGCCCTGCTTTTCCTGTGTGATTAGAGCCTGCTCATCCCCCCTTTCCCACTCCTCCCCTGGCACACCACGCACACACACACACACACACTCAAACCACACACAACCACACAACACACACACACACAACTCACACACACACACACGCATGCTACGCATACACGCAGCACAACACGCACAACATTCACACGAACGCTCACACTATGCCGCACTATCCCACCGCATGCACGGACGCACGCGACTGCTCGCTGGCGCGCACAAACACACGCACAAACACACACAATACATACACCTCACCCACAACAAACAAAACACCCACACACACAACACCCACACACACACCAACACACCACCACACACAACCGTGCGCTGTGCACGCACGGCGCTTGCTCGCGCACGAACACTCATGAACACAAAAAGGGGACAGTCATGCAGTTGGGGCGGAGTCGTAGAGGCAGAAGCGTGACCAGAACATTGTCGACTTTTAAAACCCGGTTCACTGGATGCCCACCACAGTCATCAGTTCCACCGAATAGAGATGCGAAAAAGGCAGAAGAAGGAGTCGTACAGGAGATAGAAATAGTAAGCGTGAGAATAGTGATGAGAGAGTGAGCGAAGAAGAGGAGAGAGTAGAGAGAGATGAGTGAGAGAGAGTGTGTGTGTGTGTGTCGTGTGTGCCTGTGTGTGTTTGTGTGTGTGTTTGTGAGAGTGAGGAGGAGAGAGAGAGGAAGTCGAGAGAGAGAGAGAGAGAGAGGGAGTGAGGAGAGAGAGAGAGAGACGGAGACTGAGAGAGAGAGAGAGAGCAGGGATGATCTTTTTAGGTTAAGGAGAAGAACAAAGAAACGAGACGTTTTTCATCTTGTCCTTAACAAAACGTGTCGTGGGATGACTGCAAAATATGAATAGAACCCCCAAAGTAATTATAATTCTCTCTCACACACACACACTCACACACACACACCACACACACACACACACACAAACACAACTCACACACAAAACCTCTGTCTGCACAGGTGACAGGCATCTCACCAGACCCCCACATGCAGACATTTACGGTTGTAAGATCAGGCAAGTGATCACCCCCCCCCCCCACGGTTACCAATTATGCACATCAAAACTTAAGGGAGTGTGCGCCCCTCGCCAACACAAACACACACCCACACACACACACACCCCACCACAACAACACCCACACACACTCGGGACGCACACTCTTAAAACAGACAGGACCGCGTGACTGGGCATACAGGACACACACACACCACACACACACACACACACACTACGACACACACAACACACACACAAACACAGCACGCACACACACCACACACACACACACACCAAACACACACACTCACACACTCACCACACACACACACACACAGAGCTAGAATGCGCCACGGAGAAAGAGAAAGTAGCGCGCGCTGGTCCTGTGTGATTTGAGCCAAGCACCCTGCTTCCCCCATTACCTATTGTCCTCACTCCATGTCCCCTCATGTCCTCCAAAACACTGAAGCGAGGACGCGCGCCACGAGCACCAGAATAAACTGAAAAAGACACCAGGTTGGGGGACTGGAGAACGGCATTGTGGGCAATGCACGACCCAGGTCATTGTCGCTCAAGAAACCGTCACTTGGAAATTCTATCTTCCATTAATTTGTTCCACTGAGTCAAGATGAAATGACGGGGGAGTGAGAGAGAGAGTGAGAGAGAGTGAGAAGAGAAGAGAGAGAGAGAGAGGAAGCGAGAGAGAGAGAGGAGAGAGAGTCTTTATTTGCGAAGGTAAGAGAAAAAAACGAAACCATGGTTTTTTTGTCTCTGTTTTTCTCCCCATCGGCCATGGTTCTTGAAAGAATAAATCAGTAACGAGCAAACTTGAACACGATCATTTGCAGACACGCACATGTTATACAATGAACAATTATACAGAAATTGACGCCAGATTGTGGTGCGTTGTCAAACTATTAACTCTAGAGAAGAATATTAAGAAAATAAACTCTGTGGAAAGAACGTAAAAATATTTTGCCGTCGAACATCCAAAGGATGCTTAGAATATTAAAAAAGGTATATAAGATAGGTTCAGAAAGATGTGAGTGGAGAGATGAGAGAGGGAAGAGGAGAGAGAGAGTGAGAGATGAGAGAGAGAGAGGGGGGAGGGGGGGAGGGTGGGTGGGAAGGAAGGAGGGTAAAGGGAGAGTATCAAGCAAAAGATGGGAGGAGAGAGAGAGAGTGAGGAGAGAAGAGAGATTCAATCAGCTTGTTTTGGCCGTTTTATGTTTCCACCTCGTGCCGTTTCGCTCACCGCTGCGAATGTGGAAATGGAAAATCCGTCATGAAGTGATGGGCCAAGACGATATGCCGTGGTGGGAGGTCCTTCGTCAGTTCTGTTGCCGGGAGAGAGAGAGGGGTGAAAATATCGTCACATCACGGTCTGGCCAAATGTCTGACACAAACGACGGACAGCACATGGCCTTGGAGGGAGGTGGGGGGGAGAGTGGGGGGGGGGGGGGGGGGGGGGGGGGGGGGGGGGCCGGGGGGGGGGGGTGGCAGGAGGGGACTGAAGAAAGGGAAGGAGAATCTGAAAACAAACACAGAGGGGACGTAGACTCGGACACATACACGGGATACGCCCATGGAAGAGAGTGGAAGATGAGGAGATTGTTGTACTAGACAGAAGGCCCGTATACACAGTGCAGAATTCAGGGGGAGGACGAAGGCGGACAGGGATATGGAGCACAAGGTCACAATAGGCGCCATTATGGCTTCACGAACTTATGCAAGCACGCACGCAGGCACGTCACGCACCGCCGCACGCCACGCCCCCCCTCCCCCACCCCCCCCACCCCCCCCCCCACACACAAACATGCACGAAACGCACATACACACCACACAATCCACAATACACACTCATGCACGCTCGCACGCACGCACACCAACACACACAACACACACACACAACACTCACACACACACACACACACACACCCAACACCATCCACCACACACATAACCTTAAAATAGTCAAATGCACCACAAAACATGCGCTATGTTTCACTGAGTCGAGAGCAAAATGGCACAGAGAGAAGGAGAGAGAAGACGAGAGAGAGGAGAGAGAGAGAGGGGAGAGAGATGACGAAGAGAGAGAAGAGAGAGAGAAGTTTATGTGAATGGGCCAACAGAAGAAAAGCAAGACAAGAAAGGGGGGAAAAAGGAGTTTTTATAGTCTGCCGTTTATCTGGAAAAGGGGAGAAGAGTAACGAATTAAAGTGAACCAAGCTGTCTAACAAAATGGACATTTAATCAGTGAACATTGTGTCGCTGGATTAGTTGTTGTCAATTAATATTATTCAAAGAAGATTATTACATCGAAAACAAAACAAAAAACTTACACCACTCACACACACTCACACAACACACACACACACAACACACACCACACACACAACCACACACACATACACTGATGCCACGCACGCTCATACACACACACACATTCACACACATAACACATTCATGCACGCAACGCACACACACACACCACACCATTCACAAAAACCACAACACACAGCACACACGCCACACACACACACACACAACAACGCACGCACTCACGCAACCGCCGCACGCACAACACAACACACACACACACACACACACACACACACACAACACACACCACACACACCACACACACATATCCTTAAATAGGACAATGCACACAAACATGCGCTTATGCTTCCTGAGGCGAGATGCAATAAGGCAGAGAGAGGGAGAGAGGCAGAGAGCCCCCCCTAGAGAGAGAGAGAGGCAAGAGCGGAGAGGAGAAGAGAGAGAGGAGAGAGAGAGAGAGACGAGAGAGAGAGAGACGAGAGAGGAGTTTATTGATACGGGCAACAGAGAAAAGGCAAGATGTTTTTATTGTCCTGGCGTTATTCTGGAAAGGGAAGAGAGTAACGCAATTTAAAGTGAACCAAGGCATGTTAACAAAATGCATTTTAATCAGTGAACATAGTGTCGCTGGATAGTTGTTGTCAATGTAATATTAATTCAAAGGAAGAATATTTACATCGAAAACAAAATAACAAAAGCTACACACAGACACACACTCACACACACACACACACACACACACCACACACACACACACACACACACACACACAGTGTAAAAATTTGAAAACAAAACTAATCCACACATTTGTCTCTTCATCAATCAGAGAGAGAGTACTACAGAAATATATTGTAAATAGAAGAAAAGGCATGCGATCAGGTAGGACAGGTCGAGGGAGGTAGAGAGATAGCAGGTAAGAGAGAGAGAGAGAGAGATGAGAGAGAGAGGAGGAGAGACGAGAGGAGAGAGGGAGAAAGAGACGAGAGAGAGAGAGAGTTGATTTTCCCCTCTGCCTTGTACCGCTCAACGCTGCGTGTGGAAATGGAAATCCCGTCATTGAAAGTGACTGGGCAAAACGAAATGCTTGTGGTGGAAGGTCTTCGTCAATGCTGTGTCGGGAGGAAAGAAGGATTCCGATCGCATCAGTTATGGCCAAATGTCTGCACAAACGACAGAACAGCATGCGGGTTGGAGAGGTGGGGAGGGGGGGGCTCTGTAGCTAGAAGGGAGACAGAAAAATAAAATATAAGATGAACCGTACAGACAGTCACTACATACGCAGGAAGCGTCGAGGACTGCCATCTTGTCAGACATAGGTGTGCTGGTATTTTAGGGGACGAGAAGGCAAAACAAGTAGTATATCATTGGTACAAGGTCATTGATACTCTATGAGGAAAATGCCACAGCCCAAACTGGACCATCATCACTCACACACACACACACACAACACACCAACACACACCACACACTCACACACACACACACATCACTCACACACACACACACACACACTCCACCACACACACAACACAACCACACACACTCTCTCTCTCTCTCATCTCTCTCTCTCCTCTCTCTCTCTCTCTCTCTCTCTCTCTGCTCGTCAGACAGATGCCATATAAACATGCATGACATGTATAGCTACAGAAGCGTTTGCACACACAGACAGATACGCAGACTGTACGTACCATGGTCTTGGTGGCATTGTGGCTAATTTGCTAGTGTAGTGTGTGCAAGTGCCCACTTCCCGTCCCTCTAGCCTTTCTTCTTCATCCATCACTTTCCTGCATGTACACATTTGACAAACAAACGATAATAATACCACACAACACACACACACACACACACAACACACACACACACAACCACTCACACAACACCCACCACACACACCACACACCATCACCACCACACACACACTACACCACACACACCACACACTCACACACCACACACACACACACACACACACATCACACACCTGAGCTCACACCACACAACACTAACACACTCACACCTCACCATACACCTCACATACACACGTGGCACACAGGACACACACACACACACACTCACACACACACAACCCACCCACACACACTAACACACACACACACACACACACAGGACAGACAGACACACGCAACACACACACACACCCACACACCACACACCCACTCACACACACTCACACCACACACACACACACACACACACACAACACACCACACACAAACACACACTCACAACACACCACACACACACACACACACACACTCACTCTCTCTCACAAACAAACCACACACTACACACAACACACACCACACACACCAACACAACACACACACACCACGCCAGGACGCAACACGAACTCACACGAACACTAAAAAGCAGCATGTCGTGGATTGGAGAGGACATAGGGGGCAATGCCTGGCCACAAATGTTGTTGCCGTAAAAAACCGTATTGGTATTCGGCCATCACATTAATCTGTTCCACTGTAGCTGGATGAAAAGGGCACAGAGAGGAGAGAGAGAGAGAGAGAGACGAGAGAGCGAGACGAAGACGAGAGAGAGAGAGAGAGAGAATTTTTCACAATGTGAAAAAAAAAAAAGCAAATAACATTTTTTTTTTTTCTTCCGGGGTCGTTGCTCTTGAAAGGATTTAAAAGTAAAGAGCACATCTGTGGCGTAGAAATGGTTCAATAACCACACACAGTATTTGTGAACATAAAAACAACACGGTTGCTGCATTGTGGTTCGTCGTCGTTCATTATCACCAAAAGAATCCAACAACAGAACAGTATACAGTGAATTTGTGAAACAGTACTGGAAATGATTTTGATACCCAACATCAAGGAATACTGGGAGTATACCAAAAATAGATAGATAGACACCATCCACCCCCATCCCACCACCACCCACACACTCACACACATATCAGGAAGATAGGTGCCTAGCTGCTGACTAGAGAGAGAGAGAGAGAGTCGAGCGAGTAAGAGAGAGACGAAGATTCGAGAGAGAGGAGGAGAAGAGAGAGTGAGAGAGACTCACTGACCCAATAATGTTTTAAATTTAAGAAAATCCCCTTACAAAGCTTTTATGACACAGGGGCAAATTTTATCGCCCAAAGAAATGGAAATCGGCCATGCCTAACAACTTATTGTACATACATTTAATTTCTTACATTCTCGGGACGCTTTGTTTGTTTTGGTTTGATTTGTGCGTCTTTTAACAAATAGTTGTTTGTAGACGGATCTTGAAAGTCATCACTGACTTTACTACAAAAGTACGTTTATCACAATTGGGATTACACCCTTCATTTCATATCCCCCATCATCGTTAAGACCTGTTTGACAGAAATTAATCATCATAATATAACAATACCTTATAATTTAATTTTTTTTAATTTTCAAAATACGAGCAAACTACAGGCTGTTCCTTTTGGCTCCGAAGAGAGCATTTAAGATGCAGTGACTAAAGTAGATTGATCATCAATAATGGCTTTGAGATAGTCATCTTTAGTATTTTGACTTGCCAGATAATCGGCAAATATTGCATGGTTGAAACCGGAAATAGAATAAATATGGAACGTGAACATTCTCTCTCAACAGTAGACACATATTGTCGTTTCTATGTTTGATTTTTAGCAGTGAGTTTTAGTCTGTAACTAAAGAGCTAACTTCTCGGGCTCATTATTAATAACTTTTTGCATAGTAAATGGAGTCTTTACTGTCAAAAAAGTTGTGACATTGTGGCTGGCTTTTTTTATAGACCGGACTCCACGAACATGATATCCCCTCTTTTACAGTAATGAATTCTTTTACAGTAGATGCCAAAGCCATTTTGCATTCGTGCACCTTTCCTGCCCATTATATCTGCCCAAATCATTTGCCTGGGACACCACAATGAGAAAAGGGACCACACAAAAATTTAACATCGAACCTTTTTGCATTAGAACATTAAAAAGATGCCTTATTTCATTACTAATTGGCAGCTCTTTCCTTTAGCTTTGTTGAATGTTAGCGACAGTAAAACAGTATCTTGAATCAACCACACAAAGGATTTCGTATATAATCATGGGAAGGATTGCAATATACCTTAAGCCATGAGAATTGCTACCAGCTCTGCAGAGATAATGGAAATGATAAGCTTGTTATTTCTTTAAGCCAGGAATAACAAATCCGGCACCAGCATTTCCATCATTTATCACTGAAGTCTGTTTATTCCTCCAATTCTGGGACGTACAACCCCTATATACATCTAGTTCATATCGCTACACGAATGGACCAGTTGTTTGTTGGACTTAGTAGGTTGGTTTCAAGAAATATACCTGTAACCAACAATGTTCAAATATTCGATGTTATTGAGGGGGGGAATCAAGGAAGGCGTAGAAGGTAGCCATTTCACCGGACATTCGTGCAGATCTTTAGAGAAGAAGGCACACACAGGCAGTTATAGAGCACAAGGCCACCCATATGCACCTAACAACTACGGCATGCACGCCGCGTGAGCGCGCACGCGCGTGCACCACCACACACACACACACACACACACACACACACACACACACACACAAACACACACCACCACACCATCACACACGCGCGCGCCGCGGCACGCTCCGAACGCTCCCACGCCGCACACTCGCACACACTGCTCTGTCTCTTTTCTCTCTCTCTCTCTCACTCTCTATTCTCTCTCTCTCTTCTCGCCTCTCTCTCTCCTCACACACACCACACACACAAACACACCACACACACACACACTCACACACACACACCACACACACGCACAAAAGGCGCAGCACACACACACTCAGACTCGCGCGCTTCGTTTGTGCGCAACGCACGCACAAACCACCACACACACACACACCACACACACACACACACACACCACACACACACACACACACACACACACACACAACGCTCGCGCGCACAACCATATGCGCGCGCGCGAACACACATGTTACCGCGAGCGCATGAGCGCACTCACACATGTGCACGCATGCCGCGCGCGCCACAGGAAATTGTACGCGCGCACTACGGACGCTCACACAAACACACACACATAACAAGCACAATACCACACGTGCATGCTCAAGTACGCACACCACGCACACACACCACACGCACAATCACCGCACCACACCATGCACACACACACACACACGCACGCACTCACACACGCTACTCGCACACGCACGCACGCACGCACGCACACACACACACTCAACACACACACACACACCAACCACGCGGCGCACACACACACTCACACACACACTACACACACACACACACCACACACACACACGGCGCGCGAGCGCACGAATGCGCGCGCGCACACACGGACGCACACCACACACACACCCATACATGCACATACACACGTGCCATGCACACGTACGCAACGACCACTCGCCACTCACACACAAACACCACGCCGCACGCACGCACACACGCACGCACGCAACGCCAAGCCGCACACACACACACACACACACGCACGCACGCACGCACGCACGCACGCAAGCACGCACGCACGCACGCACACACACACACACAACACTCACACACACACACCACACACACAATTAAACCCCGTGGCGAGCTGCGGGTGGGTGGTGTGGTCCTTTTTAGTAAAGAAAATCTGGAGAGTTCCCTTTTAAATGAGACTCAGCACTTTTTGTTACACTTTTCACTTGCGCTCTCTCTCTCTCTCTCTCTCTTCCTCTCTATCTCTCGCGGTTTGTCTCTCTGTCTGTCTGTATGTCTGTCTGTCTGTCTGTCTCTCTCTCTCTCTCTCTCTCTCTCTCTCTCTCTCTCTCTCTCTGCACAAATGGGAGTATGAAGGAGAAACCTTCCGGTAATAGTCATCAAAAGAACGTTTTTGTCTGGAGTGCCTAAACTCTGAGCTGAAAGCGATTCGCACTTGCCCCTCTGAACTTCAGGGAAGTGTTTGTGAGGTTTCAGAAGGCATCACCAGAAGCTTCTGTGCTGGCTTATTCAATTGTACTGTTTCCACTTTTAGTTCATTACTACAGAAGGGTTAAGTTTTTTTTTTTAATGTTGGGTGTAGCAGGGTTAGGACTTCCCGGCTAATTTCACAGTTTGTTCTTCGGACATGTGGCATATAAAAAAATCTCTTGTCCCTTCAATATTTTGCTTGCCATCCATAGTGTAAAGACTATTTGATGAAACGTGATTATTAGCAGTGCTATGGTAGGTCGAAACACCATGATTCAGTTTGATGGCATTTCTGTTCATGTTGTGGCTTAAGGGCTAACAGTGGTAAAGAAGACGTAAAAAAAAAGATTATTTGTTTACAGGGTGTCGTTCCCATTGTTTTTCAAGAATAGGAATGTGTGCGAAAATGTAAACAGTATAGAATTGTCCTGCTTTGAACATTCACACTTTCCTTGAGTGATACCTAAAATGCTAAAATATCTCTGTTGTTCACTTCCCCCCTCTTCAGGTCTGTGTCTGTTGTCTGTCTGTCTCTGTGTCTCTCTCCCTCTTCTTTTTCACCACATACAGATTCCTAAATCAACCCCATTTTAAATCTTAAATCATACGTACATCGAATAATAAAAGTAAAGCGAGTAAATCTATTAATTGTCATGTTGACCAAAACACAGTGACTGTATGTTGCTTGACCCTGGTCCATGTCTTGGAAGGGTGTGGGTGTGGTGGGGGAGTTGAGGGGGGTTCAGAGTGGACGGCTAGAGAGGTGGGGAAGGGATGGGAAGCTCGGCTGCGCTGAAGCATACATCTCAGCCATCCTTTCGCTGACACATCATACAACTGGTTGCCCGGGGGGGAACGCGGAGAGAGAATGGTCAGTCGTCCGTCCAGAAAGAAGATGAATTTGTCACGGACAATCGGAAGCGTGTGGGGTATTGCGAGCCCTGGTATATAGACTGAAGGACCCGCTCCCGAGGCCGAAGGGAAACTAACTCTTCAATTAAAAGTCAAGTTAACAAGCGGTGGAAGTTCCAGGAACCAAGCAGAGAGATGGGCTCAGAGCCAGCCTGTAGCTGACTGAAAAACCATGTTTGCTGCGAGCGACCCCGCGGGGGCGGGCGGCGGCATTGTTGCACCCTTGGCCTGTGTTTGTTTCTCTCTCTCTCTCTCGCCTTTCTCCTCCTCCTCCTATCTTCGTTATTTTCTTTCACACGCACACAACACACACATCCACGCCACGCACGCACGCACGCACGCACGCAACCACACCCCCACACACAACACCACACACACACAACACACACACAACACACACACCACACACACACACCACACCACTCAAAACACGCACGCACGCACGCACGCACGCAGCACGCACGCACGCACGCACGCACGCACGCACGCAGCACACACACCACACACACACACACACACACCACAACACCACACACACAAACACACACACACACACGAGGAGAGGAGAGAGAGAGAGAGTCGTGAGGGGAGATGGGAGTTGAGGACCCTGAATCGAGGAGCTCCCAGAGTACCGAGTAATGAGGCCCTCGAGCACAAGGAGAGAGAGAGACCGGCGAGAGAAGAGAGAGAGGCAGAGTGAGGAGACGACCGAAAACAAGCCAGAACGAGCGAACACCAGAGACCTTGAGAACGCGTGACCCCAGTGAGAGAGAGAAACGAGTGGAACGAGACAAGGTACAGTTTTGCATTACATTTTTATATCAAATCCAGTTGGAATACTTCCGTTTATATAAAATCTTCTTTTCCTCTATTCACTTCCATGCCCCCCCCCCTTCCCCTCCAGAGAGAGTCCCAGCAACCCCCCGATCCCACACCCCCCCCGGAGAAAGAGACGAGAGACGGAGATCGTCGAGACGAGGAGCCCACGTACCCACATCGCGAAGATTAGAGACGACGAGAAACCACTGGAGAGGAGCCGGGAACGAACCCCGCTAATGCAATATCGAGACTGGGAGAGATACGACGCCGAGCTATCGAGGAGGACGACGGTGACAGGAGTCGAGAAGATAGACCACAGAGAGGCCCAGAGAAAGGGGGAGAGGTGGAAAAGAGAGAGCGAGAGGAGACGAGAAGATCTGTAAGCAAAATTATAGGGGGAACACGTATAACAATATATGAGTTATTAATTCTTTTAAGATGTTCTTTTGTGTCAATTTCTGCTCTAAGATTATTGTCACAGAGAGAGAGAGAGAGACAGGAGGAGATGAGTGGAGAGAGAATGAGAGAGAGAGGAGAAGAGAGAGGACAGACAGAGACTGAGACAGAAAAGACCAGAGAGGAGATATAGAGGTAGTGAGCGAGGAGAGAGACGAGAGAGATCAAGGACTCAAGACTCAAGACTCAGATATTTTATTAATATTAGGCCTCAGCCCATATGAGGGGAATGTGACATTGAAACTGGATGTAAAGATATATCAACGGTTCAAAATACAAGTTAATGATGACTATTATTGTATTGCATGTACCTTTCAAGAAGTCTTAACATCTATCATTTTAAAATCCTTTATACAAAAACAAAGAAAGGACTCGCACATCTTCAGGTTTGGTCGATGACATTAGGCAAACTAGTTTAAACAGTGAGGATGTCTATGTATTTAGGGCTTTAATTAAAGTTTCTCGTATTATGTTTAAGAGCTGGGCAACAGGACCGAGGAACAATATGACCCCCTCCCCACTATCATCTCCCCTAAAATACTTTATAATATAAAAAATGTATCTAATATAAATTTTTTAAAAGAGATTTATTCATTTATAATATTAAATTAATTAACAACCTAAGGGGCAAATTAAATCTTTGAACCATAGACGTTTTGTTCGGAAGCGATGTAAAGCAGCTCAGAAATCCCGAGCTAATTCTTAGTGTAATAAATTTAAGGCTTTCAATATCATAAATGAGAAGTAAGTTTTTAAACTGTGGTCACTGCAAAAAGCTCTCTATACAAGCTGGAATCTATCATAGTTTGAATATGATCGGACCAAGAGAGAGAGAGAGAGAGAGTGAGAGGAGAGAGAGGCGTGAAGAGACTCAGAAAACTTGTATTCAACAGAATTTTGAAAGTAGGGAGATAGGGTGGGGATGAGAGCGAAGGGGAAAACGGTGAGAGGGCGAAGAGAAAAAAGGGTAGAAGAAAGAGGATGGGGGGGGGGGGGGGGCGGGAGAGAGAGGATGAGAGACGGGGGGGGTGGGGGGTAAGGGTGTGTGTGTGTGTGTGTGTGTGTGTGTGTGTGTGTGATTTTGTGTAAAAGGTTAAGGGGTCGGCCGGTGGTTGGTATCTACTCGTGACAACTCACACACACACACACACACCACCACACACACCACACCACCCACAGAGACAGAGACAGGAAGTAGACAAACGCACATACTTTCAGAACTCACAGACAAGGACAGGCAAAATGCCCACACGTAATAAGGTTATGCTAGCGCATTATGGCTTTGGGTATTTGCCAGTGCCCTTTCACTTCTTTTTCCCATCAGTATAACACCCTCGACTCACACAGCGGGGAAGCGCCAGCACGAAACAGAAGATCACCACACAATGCGCGCGCGCGGCGCGCACCACACCCACACACACAACACACAACACACACACACACACACACACACTCACACACAACCACAAACGCGCGCGCGCGCACACAACAAACACACAACGCGCACGGCACACACACAACATAGACACACACACACTACACAACACGCGCAACACACACCACTCACACACACCACACACACCACACTCACACACAACACACAACCGCGCGCACAACACCACACACACACACCAGCAACGCACACACACACACACACACACGCACCACACACGTACACACACTACACATAAATATACACACACACACACACACACACACACACACAACACCCACACACTTCAACACACACGCACGCACGCACACGCCGCACGCACGCACGCACGCACGCACACACACACCACACACACACGCAAGCACACACAGACGTACATCACACACACACACACACACACACACAACACACACACACACACAACAACAACTCACACCACACTCAGGTCGATGGTGATGGGAGGACATTGCGGACAGTGCTTGACAGTTCCTGTGCCTAAAAACCCTTCCCATGGAGTTCTGTACTATTAATCTGTTCCACTGAGTCAAGATGCAAGAGAGAGTGAGAGTGAGAGAGTGAGAGAGAGAGAGGGATGAGAGAAAGAGAGAGAGAGAGGAGTAGAGAGAGGGAGAGAGAGAGATAGAGAGAGAGGGAGGGGAGGGAGGGAAGGGAGGGAGGAGAGAGAGAGGAGAGAGAGAGGAGTGAGGGAGAGAGTGAGCGAGAGAGAGAGTGAGGTGAGGGGCAGAGAGGAGAGAGAGAAGAATGATGATGATGTTGATGATGATGATCTTTATTTCCAGGGTAACAGATTGCTAACGCATGCTTTTTTTCTATTCCGGCCCTTTGCCCCGTTAAGGGGACTAAGTATGACTAGCGACTAAGACTTACAAAACGTTTTAACAAACACACATATCTTCACAACATTAAAAAGTTTATGCATTAACGTTAAGGCGGAGAATGACTTTAAAGGAAAAAAAGAATCGATTTTAAACAATAAACAAGAATAAGAAATTGATTACAAAAGGAAGAAAAGGAATTAGCACACACAAAATATGGAATAAGCGATCTCCTATCGAAGGAGAGCAGAGAGAGGAGAAGAGAGAGAGGGAGAGAGAGAGAGAGAGAGGAGAGAGGATGAGATACGGATACGGATACGGATGTTTTATTCATATAGGCCCTAGACCTAATGAAGGGTGGGAATGTGTAAACAAATCTTTTCGAAAAAGATACAGGAATTAAATCAATCAATTATTCATCAAAGGCAACAGGTAATCGTCTAAACTGAATATCAAACAGCACACAACAAATGAATTCTTAACTGCATACTATACTTCTAATCCTAAACAGCCTTGTACAAGAAAACAGCAAAACGTTTTATGGTGGCTTCGTTTGTGGATGCCATGAGTATATGAGAGTCGAATTAAAGAAGGATTTGCTTAGAATATTTTTGATAGTCAATTGATTCCTCAGATCATTCAAAATAGGACAGCAGAACACAAAGTGGAACTCACATTTTCTTCGGCATTTTGACACAACGGACAGAGAAGATCACATTTGCTATGCTTCCTGTACGATAATTAAGGAACACAAATTTCAGAAAGACCTAATCTGATCTTTGTCATAATATACCTTAAATGATTGTCATTTTTCTTGAAGATATGAATGGAAACAATGCACCACTTCTGAACTGTCTGTGAAAAGCAAAAACGGTCGCTTTCTTGAATATGCATGACATTTTGCATTGCAATCGATTAGTCTATTCGAAAATAGCGATGGTAATCATCATATTTCCGGACACCCTGTTGTAACCTCACGACAACCATAACCAAGTTATATAAAATCTAAACCCTCACATTGAAACCCAATTTACTCTTCTTCTCGATCCAAATCATATAACATATTATATTGATTTCCTTGGCAACCTTGAGTTTTCCATTTGTAGTTATTTTTTAGCCAATAGGCGTATACATTGAGAGCAGAATTCATAATATATCGGATATCTGTTTACTTCGCCATAGATTAAATCGTTAGGTTGTTATCTTGCACACTCGTAAAAAAAACTTCTTCAGCGAAAATAAATGAACTTTTTCACAATATGCCAGCCAGAATCATAAAAGGCATTAAAGTTCAGTTCCTACACTTTTCAAAAGGCGTCAGGGACATCCGACGAAGGCTGACTCCGCATTTCTTCCGCATTCTAAAAATGGCATGGCAGGAGGGGAGGAAACGAGCCACGATTGTGTTTAACTATTTATTAATGGACGGCAAAAGTTCTCTGTTGACGCTCGTCGACAGATGGTAGACTTCAAATAGGAAATCGGCCAGCAGGTTTTGTTGAAGGTTTTTGTTTGTGAGGGAACTGTCCTAAAAGAGGACAACGGTGTCATCGACCCCCCCCCCGGTGTGACCAGAATGAAAGTGAGGCATGCACGGGATTTGAATGTGGATGACAGCGAGTGTGTTGAATCGGCTGACGAGAACTCTCCGTATGTTTCAACTTTGGAATGTGTGTCAAGTTCCGTGCATGATTTTGAGTGAACACAGGACGCTGGGAAAAATGTTGCTCGTTGAGCAACGAAAGTAACAAAACCGTATTATCTTTACTTCATTGGAATGTTAATGGATTGCTTTCAAAAATTACAAACACTATGATTTTGCCTCATTTCTTCCAGTCGTTTGATTTTATCTGTTAGTTGATAAAGTTTATTGATGAACTTAAAATCAATACTGTATTTTTGGATATAAAATGTTTTTTCTATATCTGCAATAAAATTACAGCTAAAAGAGAGAAGATCAGGTGGATCCTTATGTCTCGTTAGTAATACATTTGTGTCACATAGTCAGAGGAGGGTGAAATAAAATCAGATAAGTGTGGTGCATTAATCTTCAGTTAAACATTGTTTGGGGTAGACAAAGGTTTTTGTAAGTGTATTCATTACGTTACCTCAAGAAGGTTCTCCTTATTATGCTGTTCGGACTCCGAGAATGGCATTGCATTGTTGGAAGATTATATTTGTCCAGTTGTTTATTAGGATCGTTGATAGATTGTATATATATATTGTTGTGCGGGGATGATAAACAGGAGTATACAGGTAGTGTTTAAAGCATGTCAAGGAGTTTCCGATATTTTGAATTTTAAATGCCAAGTCATCCATTGAGTGTAATCGATTTTCAGAAACTCTGTATAGAATAATTTTTGGCAAATACAGTTGCTGAATATGTGTACTGCATTTGATTGTGCATTCTCAACGGTATGTGTTTTGGCGACCAGCAAGTTGCCTACTATCAGTACGGCTTGCAGTGTGAATCGATTACTTTGTTTAGTCATGGGAATTGTATGCATTGTTGTGTGATTTCCTGCAGAATTACGAGTATCTGAGTGTTTTGACTCTTGATCATATGCCTGTGGAACTTTCATTTGAGTTTGTGTTGTGACAATGTCATGTCGGAGAAAATTCTTTCTGTCAACAGTTTTAAGTTGGAAAAATATGTATGGATGAAGATTTATGCTATTGTGTTCATGAATAACATTGTTTTGCAACAGATTCATGAGATAATTAACTATGCGTCGGTTCATTGATGTCATATAAATGAAGCCTTGAATAGTTTTAATACTTGTATTAAAGATGCTGCAGAGTGTATGAATAAAGAAATAAGAATTAATAACGATTTGTATTCCCAAAGACTGGTTTGTCACTGAATGTCATCAAAATAGAAGAAAAGTTCGTAAATTTACTTAAGAAATTTAAACGTACACGCTGACCAAAGAAGATCGTATCAGTTACTGTAGGCGTGGAAGAGAGTATTAAACATTTGCGAAAGGATAAAGCGGAAAGCAATTTCAACATCTCATTACTGACAGAAGTGATCGTTCTATAGAGAATCAAAAGAATTTGGAAGATACGTACATCGGTTTCATTCAAAAGAATACTACCAGCGTACAGTATTTAGTATGGAAAACTGGTAATGACATTTTACGAACTTCTAACTAAAAGGATTTTGAGCATAATCGTGAATTCAGATGGAATCAAGAGAAGGGGGGGAAAATGATTATTTTTTAAACAGTCCATTATCCAAAGAGAGAGGTAGTAATCTGCATTAAGGAAAGTTAAAAACCGTAAAGTGTGGGCCAGATGGTATAATTGGTTGAACTGGCTGAGTATGCATGTAAACAGATGTAATTTTGAACTTCTTTGTTTACCTTCTTTATATTTTTTATTCAACAAGGGAAATTATCCGAAATGTTGGACTGAATGTATTGTTCTACCCTGTGCAAATAAAAGGCGACGGTGGAATACTCCTAACAATTATAGAGGGAATTTCTTTAAGTGACAAGAGCAGCAAATTGTACTGTACTATCATAAATCATAGGCTGCAGGGATGGATTGAAGTGAGAAGAGAAGAAGAGATGAGGAGAGAGAGGAGATGGTAGAGTGGAATGAGTGAGGATGATGGATGAGACGTGAGAGAGAGAGAGAGAGAGAGAGAGGGAGTTACTTTCCTTTTGTAAAAGATTAACAAATAACAAACTGATAAGGATGATAAAACTAAAGCAAATTACAATGCATCAATAATATCCTACATTTGTTCTTTCTTTTACATCTTATTATGATGTGGATATAAGGCAAAACGAAAGAACGACACAATCAGTTAGCAGTAAGCAGCAATAAATTCTAGCTTCATTATTATAACATTATTTTCATGATGTGTGCGTCGTGCTTGTGCGCGCGCGTGATGCGCGCGCGCGCGGTGGTGCGTGCGTAGTGTGTGTGTGTGTGTGTGTGTGGATGGTGTGGTGTGTGTGTGGGTGTGTGTGTGTTGTGTGGGTGTGTGGGTGTGTAGTGCGTTGTTGTGTGTGTGTGTGTCTTTGTGTGTGTGTGTGTGAGAGAGAGAGAGAGAGAGAGAGTGGAGGAGGAGGAGAGAAGCGAGAGTGAGAGCGAGTGAGAGAGAGAGAAGCGAGAGAGAGAGAGAGATGCCATTATTATTTACCTTCCCCCATCCTTTTTGTTTTTTTCTTTACATCTACACTACCAAATTTATAATTATTAAGTAAGCGACAATCCATCGATAACGCAGCAGTAGTTAACGAAGGAGAGAGAGACGAGAGAGGGGAACGTGAGGAGCGAGAGAGAGATGAGAGGAGAGAGTGAGATTATATTTATTTTTATCTATCCAAATATAACATGCTTAAGATTACTATAATATGATATAAGTTGCAATAATCAATTTGATCAAACAGTTAATCCGGGACACATTTAATACTTGCAGTTACAGTGCTCAAAAGAAATCAAAGTATTAAGACATCATTCAATTTAGTGACAATGACACCAATTAAACCAGCGACCACAATAGTCCAGTCATCATAAATATGATTTAATCATTATATTAACCGAGAGAGAGAGAGAGAGAGAAGAGGAGTGGAGGTGAGAGAGCGAGAGAAGGAGAGAGAGAGAGAGAATGAGTTAGAGAGAGAGAAGAGAGAGAGAGAATCGAGCGAACGAACGAAATTTTATGTAACAGGGTTCATTAGATCAGTTCCTTATGTGTGTGTGTGTTGTTGTTGTGTGTGTGCTGTTGTGTCTGTGTCAACGAAAGTACGCGCCAGGCTTTTTTGCATAAGTATATTAGTGTGTATCGTTGTGTGTATGGTACTTGTTGGTATGTCATCCGTGTGTGTGTGTGTGTGTGTGTGTGTGTGTGTGTGTGTGGTGTGTGTGTGGTGTATGTCTGCGTGTGTGTATCTGTGGTCTATGTCTGGTTGTTAGTAGCGGCGCGCTGACACGTGATACATCGTAGCTTGTGTTTGGTCACTGCGTATTGTGTACAGTGTTATCGGGTGTGTGTGTGTGTGTGTGTGTGTGTGTGTGTGTGTACTCGTGCCTGTTTTTATTTCCGAGTCGGGCAAGATCAGCGGTGTGTTGTCATCCTACGGGAGCCTCGTGTAGAGTGTGTGTCCCCGTGCTAAAGTGTTGAACGCGCATGCTTGTGGACTTATGTGTTTATCACCCTCATCCTGTTCTCTCTGGCTCTGTCATGTCTCTGTCTGTCTGTCTGTGTGTTATGTGTGTCTCTCTCTCTTCTCTCTCTCTCTCTCTCTCTCTCGTCTCTCTCTCTCTCTCTCTTTTTCTCTCTCTCTCTCTTGTCTCTCTCTTCTTGTGAGTCAGTCAGTCATTTTGTATGTTTGTGTATTTTCTGTCCGTCTCTATTGCTTTGTTTTGGTCTACGTTCGTCTCTGTCTTTTTCTGATTTTCTATATCTGTCGTCAGTCCGTACGTCAGCCTGTCTGTCTGTCTGTCTGTCTGTCTCTGTCTGTCTCTGTCTGTCTGTCTGTCTGTCTCTCTGTCTCTCTGTCTCTGTCTCTCTCTTTCTCTCTCTCTCTCACTCTCTCTCTCTCTCTCTCTCTCTCTTTCTCTCTCTCTCTCTCTCTCTCTCTCTCTCTCTCTCTCTCTCTCTCTCTCTCTCTCTCCTCTTTCTCTGTCTGGTGCTGTCTCCCTCAGTATCAAAAGAAAAAGATCTCCTTTTGTTCCCATCTCCTTTTGAGGAGGGCCTGCTCTCCGTCAAGGACTATCCATTTGTATGGTCAACATTTACCAGCTCTTCAGAATCCTCAATCACTATGCGGTATTGGGATTCTCATTACTCTCTCATATCGGTGTCCTTTCACACAGCCAACCCCTCCCCCCTCCCTTTCTGGACAGGAGCTGCGTGTTATCACGTTAATTGTAACTGCCATCTTAATTGCAGCTAATGTTTACAGTTTTGATCTGTGTTTCTCATCACTGTGGCTAATGTTGACAATTTCCATCAACAATCATCGTGCTGACTTCCATTAGTGGTTACCATGCTAATTTTCCCATCAGTAATTATCACAGTAACTGGGAAGAATCCTTACAGTTTCCGTCGGTTGGTAACTCTGAACTGTGACTGATATCTGCAATGTTTATGGGTAATCATCGTGATGATCGTGACTCATATTTACAAGGTCAGTCTGTGACTGCCATGATAATTATAGTCAGTATTCATTGTCTCCTGAAAG
>JAFLJL010014345.1:0-20000 GCA_018398815.1 Conus ventricosus | reverse complement strand
GGCTACACGAACATATGCACGCACGCACGCAGGCACGCACGCACGCACGCACGCACGCCCCCCCTCCCCCCCCCCCCCCCCCCACACACACATGCACGAACGCACATACACACACACAATCACACACATACACACTCATGCACGCACGCACGCACGCACCACACACACACACACACACACACACACACACACACACACACACACACACACACACACACACACACACACACACATATCCTTAAATAGACAAATGCACACAAACATGCGCTTATGTTTCCACTGAGTCGAGAGGCAAAAAGGCACAGAGAGAGAGAGAGAGAGAGAGAGAGAGAGAGAGAGAGAGAGAGAGAGAGAGAGAGAGAGAGAGAGAGAGAGTTTATGTGAAAGGGCAACAGAGAAAAGCAAGAAGATGTTTTTATAGTCCTGCCGTTTATCTGGAAAGGGGAGAAGAGTAACGAATTAAAGTGAACCAAGCATGTCTAACAAAATGACATTTAATCAGTGAACATAGTGTCGCTGGATAGTTGTTGTCAATTAATATTAATTCAAAGAAGATTATTTACATCGAAAACAAAAACAAAAAACTACACACACACACACACACACACACACACACACACACACACACACACACACACACACACACATACACTGATGCACGCACGCACATACACACACACACATTCACACACATACACATTCATGCACGCACGCACACACACACACACACACATTCACACACACACACATACACACACACACACACACACACACACACGCACACGCACCACCACCACACACACACACACACACGCACGCACAGCACGCACCACGCACGACGCACACACACACCACACACCACACACACACATATCCTTAAATAGACAAATGCACACAAACATGCGCTTATGCTTCCACTGAGTCGAGATGCAATAAGGCAGAGAGAGGGAGAGAGGCAGAGAGAGAGAGAGAGAGAGAGAGAGAGAGAGAGAGAGAGAGAGAGAGAGAGAGAGAGAGAGAGAGTGAGTTTATGTGAAAGGGCAACAGAGAAAAGCAAGATGTTTTTAGTCCTGCCGTTTATCTGGAAAGGGGAGAAGAGTAACGAATTAAAATGAACCAAGCATGTCTAACAAAATGACATTTAATCAGTGAACTTAGTGTCGCTGGATAGTTGTTGTCAATGAATATTAATTCAAAGAAGATTATTTACATCGAAAACAAAAACAAAAAACTACACACACACACACACACACACACACACACACACACACACACACACACACACACACACAGTGTAAAAATATTGAAAACAAACTAACACCATTTTCTCATCAACATCAGAGAGTACTAAGAATATATTTTAAAATAGATAGAAAGGATAGGTAGACAGGTACGTAGGTAGGTAGAGAGATAGGCAGGTAAGAGAGAGAGAGAGAGAGAGAGAGAGAGAGAGAGAGAGAGAGAGAGAGAGAGAGAGAGAGAGAGATGTTTTCCCCTCTGCTGTACGCTCACCGCTGCGTGTGGAAATGGAAATCCGTCATGAAGTGACTGGGCCAAAACGAAATGCTGTGGTGGAGGTCCTTCGTCAATGCTGTGTCGGGAGAAGATTCCATCGCATCACGTCTGGCCAAATGTCAGCACAAACGACAGACAGCATGCTGGGTTTGGAGAGGTGGGGAGGGGGGGATTGTAGTAGAAGGGAGACAGAAAATAAAATAAAAGATGAACGTACAGACAGTCACGTACATACGCCAAGGAAGGCGACGAGACTGCCATCTTGTCAGACATAGGTGTGCTGGTATTTAGGGGACGAGAAGGCAAAACAAGTATATCTATGGTACAAGGTCACTGATACTCCTATGAGAAATGCCACAGCCAAACAGACACTCACTCACTCACACACACACACACACACACACACTCACACACACACACACACACACACACTCTCTCTCTCTCTCTTCTCTCTCTCTCTCTCTCTCTCTCTCGTACAGACAGATGCATATAAACATGCACTGACATGTATAGCTACACAAGCCTGTTTGCACACACAGACAGATACGCAGACTGTACGTACATGGTGGCCTTGTGTAAATTTGCTAGTGTAGTGTGTGCAAGTGCCCCACTTCCCGCTCCCTCTTGCCCTTTCTTCTTCATCCCTCACTTTCCCTGCATGTACACAAATAGACAAACAAACGAACATAATACACACAACCACACACACACACACACACACACACACACACACACACCACACACACACACACACACACACAACCACACACACCACACACACACACACACACACACACACACACACACACACACACACACACACACACACACACACACACACACACACACACACACACACTCACACACACACCACACACACACACACACACACACACACACACACACACACACACACACACACAACACACACACACACACACCACACACACACTCACAACACACACACACACACACCACACACACACATCACACACGGCACACACACACACACACACACACCACACACACACACACACACACACACACACACACACACACACCACTCAACACACACACACACCACACACACACACACACACACACACACACACCAACACACAACACACAACACACACACGACACCACACACACACACACACACACACACCACACCCACACACACACACACACACACACACACACCCCACACCACACACACACACACACACACACACACACACACACACCAACCACGCACAACTCACACGAACACAAAAAGACAGCATGTCGAGAGAGAGGACTAGACGGAATCTGCACACAAGTTGTTCTAAAAAAACGTCACTTGGAAACATGCACCGATTAATCTGTCCACATGAGCTGAGATGAAAGAGGAGCACAGAAGAGAGATGAGAGAGGGAGAGAGAGAGGAGGAGAGAGAGAGAGGAGAGAGGAGAGAGAGAGAAAAGAGGAGAGAGAATTTTTCACAAGTGAAAAAAAAAAAAGCAAATACATCTTTTTTTTTTCTTCCGGTCGTTGCTCTTGAAAGGATAAAAAGTAAAGAGCAAATCTGTGGCCGAGAAATGTTTCAAAAACACACACAGTATTCTGTGAACATAAAAACAACACGTTGCTGCATTGTGGTTCTTCGTCGTTCATTATCCCCAAAAGAATTCAAACAGAACAGTATACAGTGAATTAGTGAACAGAACTTGAAATGTTTTACTTACGTCCAAACATGATCCCCCCTCAACTGTGATCTCGTGAGCCAAGTGACTCCCTCTGGCGACGAAAGAGGCGACAGTCGTGCAACCATCTGCTCTGCACTGGGGCTGAACGTAAGCGGATGAAGAAAACTGACCATGAAAGGAGGGCCATTAACTGCTGTAGAGCGTAACCGCGCGCTGTCCTCAGTGTCGGATAAACTCCACGGAAGTGTTTCTGCCGTCTATTTAAAGATCGAGCTACAGCGGCGCGGTTGAAGAAGTGTGACATTAAAAAAAAAAAAAAGGGAAGAGAGAGAGTAGAGAGAGAGAGAGAGAACAGCGTGACAGTGTTTAATTTCAAAAGGGGTGGGGGGGGGGGGTGGGGGGGTGGGGGGGCTCTCCACCCACCCTACCCACCCAAGGAAAAAGACGTCACTTGAACGCCGTTGATAGGAAGAACAAGCTTGCATACTTTCTATGTCATGTTGGGCTGGTCTAATCAGTGCTATTAACACCCATCCTCCCCTCCACCCTCCTTTTCCTTCCCTCAGTCGATGTCGGTAAGGTGATATTATCTTGGATGTAACCCATGTCAAGAGATACCAGAAGTCATGTCTGTGACACGAGTTTGATTCAAAGTAAGAACAAATTTGTACTAAGGCAATTCACTGACTTGTAAAAGAACAATTTGTACATAGCATCACTGACTTTTGTAGAAGAACTAATTGGTGCTTAGCATCACAGGACTTGTAAAAGACAAATTGTAGATAAGAACAAATTTGTACTTACATCACTGACTTTGTAAGTAAGAACAAATTTGTACTTTAGCATCACTGACTTTGAGTAAGAACAAATATGTGCTTAGCATCACTGACATTGTAAGTAAGAACAAATAGAAGGTAAAACAAATTTTGGTAAACTTAGCATCACTGACATTGTAGAAGAACAAATTGTAGTTAAGAACAAATTTGTACGTAGCATCACTGACTTGTAGTAAGAAACAATTTGTACTTACATCACTGACTTTGTAGTAAGAACAAATTTGTAGTTACGAACAAATGTGTACTTAGCATCACTGGACTTTTAGTAAGAACAGATATGCACTTATCATCACTGACTTTGTATAAAGAACAATTGTAGTTAAGAAACAAAAGTGTACTAGACTCACTGACTGGTAGTAAAGACAAATTTGTACTTAGCATCACGTTACTTGTAGTAAGAACAAATTTGTAGTTACAACAAATTTGTACTTAGCATCACGACTTTGTAGTAAGAACAAATTTGGTACTAGCAATCACAGACTTTGTAGTAAGAACAATTTTTTATTTTTTTTTTGCCTGTCCTCACCTCAGCGCCACCTCAAAGGCTGCACCCACACCGCTCATTCCGACAACCCCGTCCATCAGCCCTAGCCCAGCTGCCCCGCCGCCGCCGCCGCACCAGCAGTCCACAGGGAGCAGTCAATGTCAATTCGTCGAAGGCAACCCACCGAGGATACACAGCAATGCCGCCGAGTCACTTCGGTGTGTTTCAGTGGCGCCTCGTATCTGATCTCACATACGCAGACAACCACCTACTAAGCCCCCTACTGACGAACAATAATTGCATAGTCGCGGAGTCGCGGAGGGAGCTCTCCCCTCCGGAGTGCGCCACCACTGTCCGTCCAACGACGCCCCCATGGACTCACGATACGTGACCCCCGACGGAAGCAACCAAGGCCAGAGAACGTGGAGAGGAACATCGAAATTGAGGTCACCATGAGTCAGCAATGAAGGGCCACTGAACATGAGACATTTTTTTTTAATGCTGATCAATGGGAATGAGGATGATTAAGAGACGCTAACGGATTTCCCATTTCGGTCTGAGACTAACATACAGGGCTGTACTCTACGCCTTCCTTTCATAATATATCCTGCTCAAACCAGGCCCGAGAGATACAGGCACCAGCATGTTGTGGTCAGAAATTTGAGCAACACTCTCAGAAAACGCAACCATTACGTGGATGAAACTTCGACTGTTGGTCCCAGTCAATCCTCAACTGAGTCCCGCAGCAAACACAACTCTGGGTAGGAGCCGGTCGTGGCAGAAAAAACCCACAATAGAACTATAATATGCCGCTTTTGGCTCACCCCCTCTCAACCATTTCGGGCGGAGCCCTCAACCTAGTTTTCGACGGGCGACTCCAAAACGGCATATTATAGTTCCACCTAGTAAAAACCCTCACCCGGTCCTTGGCCTCGGGGCTCACCCGGCGACTCCAAAAAAGCTGCATAATACCGTTCTCTCTAGGCATGACTTTAATAACCAAAAAAAAAACGACCCTACAAACATGCATACTGTTGTAGGGTTTCCTTATCAATACTAATTTACAAAACTTTCAGAACATCATTTCCGCGCAAACATTCATCAATAACTCTGTCTTTTATGTGAAATAAAACTACGAGTCTTTAAAACTGATCTCTAAAGTCCTTTTAAAACCGAATTATATTTTTGACATAAATCCACACCACACCCACTGCAGTGAGAGAGATATGGCTTTATGCAGGCTGTTTTTTTAAAGCATGCAGTGAAGCGCAGCACTCCCCTGAGATTTCAATAGATCATTCCAGAGCTAGCTAGTGTCTCCTAAAAAAAATAAAATATAATATATTTTTTTATATTATTTAAATTTCTCAATTTTTATTTTTTTATAAAATTTAATATTCACGCTTATATTTTCACTTTTATCAAGTTTTTTTTAGTCGTGGTGGGGGGGGGGGGGGGGGGGAGGGGGGGGGTTTGGTGGGAGGATGGCCATTCAGCACGACATGAAAAGCGAGAGTTAAATACATCAAAGTGCAGTTCCCTAAATATCGAGATTTCTTTAATGGCTGAAAGGATTTTGTCACAGTCATTCCCGCCTAAGTAAAACAGATATAGACATGTTCTTACGTTCTCCTATCATAAAGTCAAGATTTAAAATCATGCTGAAAGTAAAAGACGTCACATTCACCCCAGCAAACTGTTGACGTTGGCCCAACCGACCAGTAGCTGTCTTTCATTCCACTTAGGGCAGCAGTAAAGAATAATTGCCAAAAGCAAGTGTTTGACATATTTCACCTTTGCAACCCATTTACAGTGTTTGGTTTGACCGTGTACCATATTCTTCTGGTGACATATATAAAGGTATTGCACTGTTAAAAAGTTACGTCGTGCTCTTGGGAGACATGCAGTCAGATTTAAAATGACGGATCAGGCAACAACATCAGGAACATCAAGAACTGTTGAAATAGTTTTTTTTAGCCATCGTTCCACTTTAAAAAAAGAACATTTAATAGAAGACAAAAAGCGAAAAAGAGAAAAGAGTTGAGAAAGATAAAGAGACAAAGAGTGAAACAAGAAGAAAGAGTAAAACTAGAAGGACAAAAATTAAAAATCATTGATTGATAAAGAACAAAATGTGAAAGCTGCTCAAGGATGACTTAAATATTCAATGGGCAGTGGCTGAGGATTCACAAGACATTTAGGAAAGTTTTTAATAATTAAAATATGTAGTAGTTTTTAAAATTATAGCATTTTTACTGATAAAACCTAAAATTATATTCTGAACATTGCTGGTTTCTTATAAAATCATCAAAGTGCGCGCAAGCAGCACCCTCAATTCATCCTCAAGTCATCCCAAGTCTACTTAAGTCCATCCTAAGTCATGCTCAAGTCAACCACCAGTTCTTACATAAGTCATCCTTAATTCATCCTCAAGTTGTCCTCAAGTCATATCAACGTCATCCCAAGTTGTCCTCAAGTCATCCTTAAGTCATACCCCACAATTCTTACTCCAATCATCCCTCAAGTCATCCTCAATCATCCACAAGTTCTTAACTCAAGTTTTCACTCAAGTTTCTTACATAAGTCATCCTTCAAAGTACAACCAAGTTCTTATTCAGTTATCTTATAATTATCAAAAAAAAAATACAATCATGTTTTTAATCTTAAATAGTAGATGTCTAATATAGTACAACACACACAGCCTCAAAACACGCGTCAACCGTCGAGGATGTCTTTGCTCAGCTCCTTCTGTGCGAAATCGGTCCCAGCATAGATCATAAGGAAGTTCTAACATCCTAAGCAACCGCATGAATTTACAATTCGGTCTATGGAAATGTCTTTATAGACTCCAAGTCTTTATATATTGACTCCATCATTTTATAATAGCGTGCCATGATCTAATTTTTTTCAAAAAAAATTTAAAATTAAGTTCTTAAAATATTATTGCCATTTGAAATGATTCAAAATGATCTTTGTTGTTTGGTCGTTCCTGGCTGCTGTTGTGTTTTGTCTTTTGCAGTTAGTGGTTGAGATTGTTTGACTTGGTCCGTTGGTGTTGCATTGGTTATATATTTTTATAACCGTAAATAACCCCCCAACAGCAGCAAGGGCGCCAAAAAAGACAACAGTATTAATTCAATATTCCAGAAGGCTTTGGTGCCCCTTTTGAATCAACTTGTTCTGGTGTTTTTATAGCCGGCATTGAAACAAATGTTGGCGGTGTTAAGTTTTTTCATGATGAGTTATATTCCCTGTGATTGTAACATTAAATTTCTTTGTCTGATCCGCTCTGCTAATTTTTTCCCCTGCTTCAAACACGCCCAGGATGAGGAAGCTTCTACGCTGGTCACTGTCTTTACTGGATTCAAGTTTTCTGATTCTGGCTGATTTTTTCTGGCTCGTTCATTTTGGAAGGGAAATACAATCTATATGATTAAAAGTAATTAATCCCATGATTAACGCGATAACAATGTTCCAAATCTGTATGAATAAAATCCATTCCTAGAGACTCTAATGACTTTGTTAAAACTGATCCAGGTTAAATTCATACATAAAATCTTGTCAAATCAATGGAGCAAACAACTACTAGTTTAGTGTACAACTTATGAAACGTTTTGCCCAACGCATTTCATCACCATTCGAGACCCCAACTGCGCTTCAAATACCTGTTATGATACTTTATAATGTCTTGCGCAGACCCCTCTTTGATCGTGTTCTTACTATGCTGAATCAGTCCGAGAAACTGTTTTGTTTTTTCCGACATGCCGCCAAAGAATACAGTCATTCCTTTTTGGGCATTATAGCTTGCTCATCAAACTGGTCATATTACTCTAATTCAGGAAGGTTTATAGATCATCGGTGTTCATGTTTTAATAATTATTATTATTTTATTTTTTCTAAAATGAGCGCTGAAGAAAACTGTTGCCACTTGTTACCAATCTGCTGTATTGGAGGTCTAAGTGTAGGATACACAAAGCTTGTAAAACCTGTTTAAAATAAAACCGAGCAATCTGGCAAACTAGACTTTGAGATTCAGCAAAGCGAATTGGCTATCATTGCAGCTTCGTTCACTACGAACGATTTTCAGTCAAGCAAGGAATAATTCCAGACAGTATTAATAATTAAAATAAAAAAATCCGTTTATACAAATGGCTTCACATCGATATGATGATAGCGCGCTGTGGTATAATGCGCTTGCTTTTAGCGAAGTAATTACGCTTTTTTACTCCGGATGACGGCGAGAGAAACAGACCACAACAAAGCTATGGAGCAACTAGCCGCAGCGCAAAACACTATGCAAAGCAAGATTGAGCAGTTAGATTTTATTAAAAACCCCGAAAAACGGGCATGCATCTTACACATTTAAAGAATGATGACGCAAGGCAAATAAAAGAATATAATCTTGTACGGTCCAACCAATCGAAAACATTGCCCCCACCAAAAATTAGCGACTTTATCATCCATCAGAAAAACAAAAGATGCAAGAAGTCGCCGTTTATTGTCGTTGGCCAAAAAATGACCGTTGACAATTTTGTTGCGCATAATATTGGCTGAATAAAAATGAAACAAAATCTATTATTCGCCAAAAAGGAAAATGGAAGGAATCACGGCAATTAAAAAGCTAAGCCAAGCAGCGGAGTTCGTGAACAAACAGCAAAGGAATGTTATCTAAACAAGCGATCTGCAATTTATTTACCTGCCACCTAGACCGAAATACATAGACCACACTTTGAAATACAATCCAAACGACACCCATCAATGGACCTTCATATTACCCCATGATACGATTATACGAAAAAGATTTAAGTACGCACCTCAGTCCATTGACATGGCTTCAAATATACAAAGATGCTGAACCATTAACACAAAGAGTGCTTCTGTCTGCTGTTGCTGTCGCCATACAGCTGACATACCAACGAGGCCCCATAAACTTACGCCTCGCATGAACAAGTCGATGGTGAAAAGAAAATTTAAAGGCCAAGTGAATCAATTATTGTTAAAAACATATAGTTAACCATAAAGAGGCATCCCAGGAGTATCACAGATCACAGGCATAAGTTGAAAACTTTAACAAACAGTTAGCCGAAAGACTTTTATTCTACCAATCACAGAGAGCTTATGACCATTCTCCAAACACAGAAAGGGTTTGAAGACTGCCCACAGTTTTGCGTGCACTGAATAAGAAGAATTTAAAGGAGCCAAAACCATCCAAGCAATCAAAAGATAAACAATAAATGTTGCAGAAGACTCCAGTACCCCAGCAAACAATTACCGTTTGGCTTAAAGTAAGGTACCTTTAATTAACCGGGGGAAGCAAGGACACTCGCATCAGGGCAACAACCAGTTTGGAGTGTTGATCCATATGAAATAAAAAGAATTGTAAAATGAATCCGTCCGCGTGTTAATTAATTACGAGAAACTGAAATAACACAACAACCAGCTCCTCAAAGATCTTTGTGAAAGTAGAACACAGATAATCCCTCCAGACAACAGTTCGCTTTAATTAATTTATAAAAAGTATTTGAGTTTAAAATGAAAGCTCAGAGGAAGTGCAGAACGAACAAGAAGTAAAGGAAAGACCTTGCAATGAACGGGAAATCATTTTGATGCGTGTAATCTATTAGGTACATTTTCGAGGATTAATCAATGCATGCTAAATCTCCAGATCACCTACAACTCAAAAAACCCCAAAATTGGGAAAAAAGAAATATCTTGAAATAATAAAATCAATATCGAACGCATCACATCAAACAAAAAAAAGATTAAATGAATTGATGAACTATGATTGATCTTATAATAACAGTTGAAGAAAAATAAAACCGAAGAAATTATACAATTTATGCCTCCTCACATGTCCTATTGCATAGGCAAAACTCTGGAATAACAAACACTCCGTTTTTGTTTTTTTCATCTTAATGACTTCTTTGTTACAACAGTTGTGATTGATCTCATGTAGATTAGATCGAGTTTTACGTGTCCTGTTGCAAAGTCTTAATGTTAAACCAAGCGCTTACTTTGAGTTGCATGTGAAACTTGACTGACAACACGCGAGATATTCCTTTTGCTTTCTTAATGGTTTTCTGGCTCGAAATACTGTACTTTTTGACCTTAACCCCCACATACTCCTTAATCACCTTTCAGATAATTCATCCTTCATCTTTCCTAAAACCATCTTAATAGAACTTGAATGTAAAGGCGACTCTTTTAGGTAATCGGACGTGTCCATACCATCCACTCGCTCCTTTAGCACTCCAAATTCCATGTCTTTATAGACGTCTTCATAGGGATATCTAAAACAAAACTGTCTGTATCAGATTTAAGTCTTTGGACTCTGATACAGGGGTTTTAACGTAGCATAAAGAAATTCCAACATAAAAGCTTGATAATTCTAAACAGTAACCTATAAATACAGGTTTGTCCAATTTGAAACTTACTTTTTATTTCATCATTATGCCAAAAAGCTTATCATGAAATCTTCTGAAGTCCTGATAATTTGGTTTGAAGTCAGCTTAATTTGCTTCGTTCTCTCTGGTGACCAATCTAACCTCTTTATGCGCATGTGCGGATTCTCCATAGTCTTTCCAAACATCTTTGTTACCTCAACACGAAAAAGTCATTTTCTGACAGCATCTGTGGATTTAAGTTCTGAGATCATGTTTCTCATAAGTATGGTTTCATGAACGTTCTTGATCAAAAGCAATTATACGATGAAACAGCGTCAACTCAACCATGTCTTAAATAAAATTGTAGAATCCTTGTAACATACATAATTATATTTTGCCTCGAAGATTATGCTCAAGTTTAGGCGTCTCTGATTCATCTTTAGACGTTTCTGCTGCTAATGGTATAGTCCAATTAAGCAGTCATGGAGTTCATGAGATATTCTAAAATCCACTTCTAGAATAAACCTCTTTTACGATCAGCTGACGAGAATGCAGATGTTCTACAAATTCTTGAATGATTTTAATACCACCATGTACATTTTAAAGTTGCGTAATGGAAGTTATTGCGCCAGTAGTCCCAACCTACAGATTGTTTGCACTAAATACATGAGAGAGTTAGACCTTTTACTTCGGAACAAAGTACGTCCCAATATTTGTCTTGTTGCTTTACAGTAATGGTGCGACGCCATACTAATTCCTCCACGCCATCCGATTCCAATCATCTGAAGCATTGGTAAATCAGACAAAAAATCAATCTGTACTCCATACACTTTAAGAAAGCGACTCCAACTCATCCCAGCGCAGAAATGGTAATGCGCGTGATACCAGGCTATAATGTCTCATGCTGGTCATTCTATAATTTTTCAAAAAATATCACGCCAACAAACAAACAACGCCAAAAAAGTAATGAGTCATGAAAGTCTCCCATCGATTATAAAACATTTCTAACTTCTGCCACGCATCTTGAGCATGCTGGAATCAGAATCACTGATTCCTTTCCTCAAGAACTAGAAAAGAACGTCGCCTTTAGAGGAAGTGTAAGCTTCGTCAAACCTTTCCCAAACTGTACATGTAATCGTAAGGTAAACGCCCTTTTCTAACGAGATATGGTCAAAATAATTTCTTCCGTTTATTGGGCAGGACTTTAAGGACTAGCTAGTGAATCTAATGATCCATCAGTGTTGCATAGAGTCATAAAAAGACTGTTATCAAATTAAAGCACATGTACTTATTTCCTGATGATTGTGCAATGCAATGCTACCCTGAAGGCATCTCCACTGCTCGCAATTATAAGGTGAGAGGTCGTAACTCGAAGTTTATGAAAGAAGATGGGCAGCTTCATGTCTTTGGTTTCAAACTTTAGATGAAGATTGCATTTGATAAGCGCTGCTCCTCTGAACTTTCCACTAATGTGATCATGGTCTCTTACTTTTGATTTGTTCTTCTTCACTGAGTTCTATACCACAAATCCAACAATGATGCTAAGTCATGACTGTTCATTGGTCTTCGGCGTCATTATGATTTCAGATAAAATCATATTATTAGAACAGGCGGTTACGCACTTGCTGCAGCGTTTCAAAGAAGTATTCTGCAGCATTAGGCCTCTATATAATACGGCTTTGAAAGAACGCCTCCATCCGACGCTAACAATAAACGAAGGCAATGGAACCAAATCTGGTGATTATCATTAAGACTGTTTTTCGGGGGAAGTTTTTTGTGGTCGCTGGCCTTTCATAAGGAAGCACTCAGCGAACTCGAAGTCTGCGTAAAACAACATATGAAATTTTGCAGTTTTTTTTCCAGTTCTAAAACTAACATTTAACTGCCTTCTGGGCGTAATTAGTCTGTATTACATCAACTGGCCGATACATGTTTCTTATGTCGCTTGCGGCTTGAGCATATGGAATTCTTGTTAAACATTTTTGCAGAATTCTTGTTTATTGTTCAGCCTTGAAGTATCGTCAATAATCTACACATTTTTCGTATCAATGAGGGGGGTAATGCGGTACCCCCGCTGGTGAAAACATCAGTAGTAGTCAACATGATTTTTGTCTGATCACCTATTGTGGACTGTTCCTGGACACTTAATGGGTAGTAGCTTTGTTTCCCATCCCATTGTAAACATTAACAGTTATTGGATTGTTTTGTTACTTCAAACGATCAAATTGATCTACGCAAACAGGAAAGGACACCCACTAAGTTAAATCAATGATGTAAGGGTGATAGTTAGACCCACCTCTCTGTGCGTTTTTGCGGACGTAATGCGCCTTGCAAGAACACACCACATAAAACATTGTTGTCTGAATAATTCTTTATGATTAGAACTGCTTTTTTTTGAAACCAATGCTTGGGTAACGACTGTAAGACCTGCCAACAATCAGGCGCATACTTAGCCTGTTTTAATCTTCATCTCTAAGCATTCTCCCCTCTGACCAACCAGAGCCTCATCATTTTGGCTTCTCAAGCAGCCACTCAAACTGTGTAAGCATTTGTCTGCCTACCAGGGCGTTAAGTCATTAAGAGAAAGAATAGTCGGTTTGTTTAGTCGAGACCCAGACTTCTAGATTTACTTCATTTAATTGTTACTAGTCCGATTAAAACAGCTAACATTACTTTAACTGTGGTCTATGTTAGTTTACCTGGAACTTGAGAAATAGCATGAGCAAAACACTGCCTGTACGTTTGCTGGATTAATGACTTCTAAATCAATATCTTTAGTGCTCTGACCAACGCCTTCCTCGAAAATTCCTTCAAACAATCGCCCGGACCTTCATAAAACTTTACTTATCCATGTTGATTTTCTTTTCTAACACAAAATATTTATATTAAAATAAAAAAAAAATACTTAATCAGAATCAATAACGATGTCGTTTGTGTTTAGACACATAAACTAAAGTAAAAACGCCCTTTGGGGATGTTTAATGTGAGCTGTTTAGAACAGAGTTAATGTTTCGTTTACTTTTTTAAAAATCCTTTTTTATTCTGCTCGGGGTCTGGCTGTTGAGAAAACTTGTCCTCAGCCTATTCTTAGAAATTCAAAACTTTTTGTCTTTTATAGTCATCAAAACGCCTGTAAACGACTAAATTCTTCATCCTGATGTTTGAGTCAGCTAGCGCTTATATTTATCGTCACTTGAAGGAACTAAGTTAGCTGTTATTAGTTGAACCATAGCTGTGTGCTTTGGAGTTAGTTTTTATTTTTTTGCTACAGCACCTATGGCTAATGAACACGGCCAAGAGCAAAAGACAAACCACCTAGAGGTAAAAGCTAGCAGGTGCACCTACGCCTGTTTGCTAATAGACCAACACTCGTTCCTGCTGAATGCAGCGCTTATAGTTTATGCTCCAGTATAAACGATAGTAACAAGCATTAAAGGCAGCAGAATCCTTCGTTTGCTTGCTATATATTGAAAGGTCTTGCTCTTAGTTTTATGTGCATTGTGTAAATGTCGGTTAATCTAAAGTTTTTATGCCGGGGGGAATTCTACTATCCTCTTCTCTTGCACTCCTGGCGCTTCAGGCACATTTGGATAAAGCTTAACAGACATTCGCTTTTAAAAAATGAAAAAATAATTTAGTATTGAATATTTTCTAATCTGTTATCTTTAATATTCAGCTTGCGCATCATATATTAAAAACAAATATACATATAAGTGGGTTTAACGCTTCTTCTTCTATATCAATTTGAATGATTAAATTAATGTCTCTAACATTCTCCCGCTTCCATGGAACTGATTATCCTACGTTGACCTTAGGTCAATCCATAAAACCGTATTTCGTTGTTAAATAATGATCAAGTCAAACACAGTGAAGATGCAGATCTTTAGACACGAAGTCCAACTGTCGGATTTCTACACCTCCCGCCTCCAAACAGTTTTTCATTATTCATCAAAATGCTGATAAGGTTTAAGCCCGCAGCGTAATTTGGTTAGGACTACCCTCAATTGTACATTGCACTTTGTTATTTTAGATTAATAAAATTTTCAGTTTGTTCTTTCGAATTGTTTTCTTCATCTTTCGCACAGCCATAAAACCTTTAAGCGATCTTGCGTGGCACGAAAACTGAAATTCCATATAGTGTCTCCCTGCTTTAGATATATAGAATGATGAATCACTCTTTCGTATGATATTGCTAATTATTGACTGATCTTGTGCTGGATCATCCCCCTCGCTAAAGTTGGGTTGCTAAACAACGTAAACTATCCAACCAAACAAGTGTCAGAAAATGCTGTACTTTGCTTCGGTGTCAGATGATTAATAACAAATTGTTGGTGCATTAGAAAGTTAGTTCATTGACAATCTGTCTTTAAATGCTCCTTGAAATGTAAGGGGCATGCGCTTTTAACAACTCAAAATCTAGTGGGGTATGAAAAAAGCGGTTTCCATACGCATAACTTACGGCACAAACCTTTTTGTTGCCGTCTTTAAGCGTTTTGCGCCGCCTATTCCTAATGTTTTAAGTGTCTTCTTCATTTTCGATACCTGAAACGCAAGATCAGCCCTTTTCAGTCGCGATACCAAAGATCAGAATAGGTTAGAAAAATGTCTGCATATGTAAAGAAAATATTTCTTGCCCCTCAAGTTTTATAGACATTTACTTAAAACGATATGCCCCCGCCCCAGATTCTGTACAACCGTCCTGTTTGGGTCTGTTTCTGAAGCGAGATCTATTTGAAAGTAAGACGCGCAGAGCCTGCACAATCACATCATCCGCTCCTAGGACTGGAAATTTAACAGTAAGAATTTGATCCGCAATACAATAGTAAGAAGTATTATTTTGAACAGAAATATTCCGCTTATTTCCCTTCACGGCCAAAGGGATCATTACAGTCTTCTATGCTGGACCAAGAAACGAGCCATTATTGTTGTGACATTTTTTATTAAAACAACATAAAAAGTTTTAATATTTAAAAACATGGACAGGCATTGAAGGTGAAGAAGATTATGAAGGTTTTAGATCCTGGAGACGACATGAGTGATTCCCCTTGGTGAACATCATCGCTCGGGCATTCATGCATGATGAATTAGCAGAATCGGAGTACATTACCAACAAGTCGGTATAAATTATACAGAAAGTAAGGTCAGATCATTATACCAAAGTTTAGGACAAGAACCTCCGATTTTTTAGCCCTAATGATTTTGAAGTAAAAGATACCATTTGTATGTAAAAAACAAGCAAGGACAACGTGTACAGCTTACAGATAAACGAACTCATCAAAGTTTGTAGCATGCATACAATATAGACTAAGACCATAGGTGGAAGATCGAAATCGCCTAGGCAATTACTAAAGAAAACCAAAATAAGATAGGGAAGCCTTGCAAAACTACAAAACACTCTACAAGAACTCTCCAACAGATAACCAAATACAAAACATGGAACTCAAGATTTTAAGTCAAACAGCGGGCGAAATAATAAAGCAAGAAACCAGTTTTTTCCGAAGAAACAGCATTAAAGAACAATAACCGACCCCCCAAAAACCCACGCGAGATTAGAGCCCTTGATTCGTGCTTTAAGAACCATCAAGGCAATTACCAAACAAATTAGCAAAACTATTGAACTAGAAGAGGCATATAAAAAGGAGAAAAAGCAAAACTCGTTGAGGCTGAAGACGACAACTTAGACCCTTGTTGATTAAATAAAGAATAACCCAAAGACTAAAAGATCTTGAACAAGAGAGATCAGTCCAGACAGAATGTTGTCCTACTAACCGAGAACATACGAACACCAAGTGAGCAGAATCAAGAAACTATCCCAAGAATTTTAAGATGAAGACACCACGCTAGCAGAACGAATACTAACACTGTTTAAGAGATCAGGAGTCTCATTAGCAAGCGATATAACGCCTTAGGATTTGCAATAAGGACACTGGTAAGGACGGCTATTACAAGGCGGCGGTGGTCAAAGTCCAGTGCCTCCACCGCCAACGCCACCCATCTCCGCCTGATAAACATGGTTAAAAAAACAGCTTGAACATCTTGCGGCTTATTAAGAAAATTAGCCCTGTAAAGCTATGACACTATTACCGGGTATATTAGTTGTGACCGATAGCGGCTTTTGTCAACTGCAAGCAAAGTTAGTTGGCTTATGCCGAGCACTTATGTCATTAGTTCACTTTAATAGTTGGGTTACTCATTATAAAATAAAGAAGCAGTAATTCCTAGGCCATTTAATCCCAGAACAATAGCTGCCTTTTCATATTCATGGACATTATATTCTTGGCTTTCGTGGACTCGTTTTTCATTCATCTCCATCGGGCTTTGTTGGACCTTGGGGGTTTTGTATGACTTATTCTTGGGTGTTTGTTTACATTACCTGCTAGCAATATACTGGCTCAGAATTTATTTCGTATTTCCCACTTCTGTTCAAATGCCTGCCACAAAGGATTTCAATGTTTTGTAGTTAATTTAATTGTTCCTATCGGAGTCCATGAGTCGAAGGAACAACAAAAACAAAAGCATGTATAAACCAGAGCCAGACATCAAGTCTACATTCGATCTGCGTATTGTAAAACATTTTGGTACCAATTAAATACTTGAATGTAAAACAACTGTAGAATTAATGGCGTCCTCTAAATTTGGCTAGTATTGATTTTGTGCGTCAAAGCCATTAGAAGATCAGTTATTCTCGTTTAACTCGTTTTGTGCCTTGCGAACCTAGCAAACCCCAAACGTAAGTAACGAATAAGTCCGTTTATAATTCCGTTCAATTCCTGCATTAGTTAGCCCTTAGAAGTGTCAAAGATAAATGTTGTCCATGCTGATTTATGCTCTTGCTCTATGGACCCGAGAGAACCGTTGTGCCTGAAGAGAAAGATGTTAAGGATGAATCCAGTCCATATTATACTTTCTGTGCACAGCCCCCAAAACTAAGGGGTACCTAGACCATGATTAAGGTCCAACATTTGTCTAAAGTCTGTCTTAACATTAATATTAAACTCGTTAAGCAGATCCTTTCAAAAGCCATCATGTCTATTTCGGTAGCTGAAGGATTAAACGGATTTTCATTTGGAAATAGGCGCCCGCAGTCAGTCCAAAATACGTCTGAAGGTGTAATAAAAATGAATCTATACACTGACGTCACAAAGATCAGGATGATTTAAATGAGCACATACGACACTCCACACCCATTGATGCGCAAAACACACAAAGTTTTAACAGTTCAGATAAAACTTCATCAGATGACTAATCCACACTTTCGGATGAAGTCTTTTATTAAATAGGAGGGTTAAGATATCTGCTTAATGGAGAACTCACCTTTATTGAAAAGTGTCAGTCTTGTCACAAGAAATGTCGAGGGTGTTCAGTTGTTATTTTTGTAAGATTGGTAGAGCGCCAACAGAATAGTTTGCACAGTATATTTGAATGCACTCATTTTTAATTTGTTATAAAAAAAGTTTGTAACAATAACAACTCAAGACAGCCCTTCGTTTTTAGAACATGCTATTGATAACAATTGCGGAAGCAGAATGATGCGCTTCAATGAAAAATTTTACAAAGTTGTAATGTATAATATAACTAAAGCCAGGGAATAATAAATTCAAAAAATTGACAAAACTGGGGCCAAAGTAAGCCAGTTAACAATACCTGATGGTTATTACGGTTTTGCACACTTGAAAAGAAGCAATGAGTAGACTTCGACAATACTCTTCAAACTTAACAATGCGAATCTGAAAACAATGTTATCATTCATAACCTGAAGAAGGAGCTTACTATTTGATAAAGAGCTAGCTAAAATGTTAGCTTTGCAGCTGACAATCTAAGATTTATGTTACACCAAACCAAAACTACTTCCTAGGGAGAAATCCACTCGATCTGGCAATACAACATACTTTAACTCTATGTTCAATTTGGGATGACTAAGCACTGAATGAAAAACTTATATATGGAAGGCCCTCAACTGTTTTACGAGCTCATCCATCAGAAAAGCTGCATATTGCGATATGAAATTATACAATTCCCCTAATTTACAGTTTAAAAGATTAAGTTTGTGGGAGGGTCGGATCATTTTATTATAAAAACAAGACAAAGCGGAAAGTCGTAAAATCTATAACCTCACATTTTTGGAAATAAAATAATTAGTTGTTCTAAAAAAATAATGTCGCGGGCCAAAGAATCAGAGTTACATTAGCGCCTGTGAGGTATAACTTTAGATAAAAGACCTTGCAGACGTTAACAGACTTTGAACAGAATATGAGGGAGCTAGGCGCTTTGTTATGGTTATGAGTGCACTAAGATGGTGATTATAAACGCAAAGAGGTGGCGACAGCAAAAAAAGGGTTATATTCCTAAACCTAGAACAAACCAAACGCAATAGTATAATGCAAATAATGTAGGCCAGTATGTAATATAAAATAGTTTCGAAACCTGACCACAAATGCACTATAGAAACCCATATTTGAAATTTGGGACATAAAATTCTACAATTTCTACAGAACGCTGAACGTCATAAACAAAGCATCAGATGAAAATGATAGTAAGAAAGCTATTCCTTGCCTCTCCCTCACGAGCGATTATAAACTTTGTTCACAGAATGCACTTCAACTCTCTTTGAAAAAAAAATGTAAAAAGTTTAGCGTTGGGAAACGTTTGCTGTTTGCTATCTGTAAGTCAATTTTCGCAGAACGAGGGATTAATTTTGCAAACCTGGGTTTTTGTTTTGTTTTGTTTTTTAATACTAAATCTGATGTATCCACTCCATCGTTTGTCTCTCTCCAGCATGTTGAATGAATTGTTTCTTGGCTCAGGTTATGAATGTTTGTTTCACAGGTCAGAGGGCATTCATAATATATCTGTTAGTATCTGTTTTTTGAATTACTGGATCACATCAATACAATTTCCCTCTTATATTATGCAGCACAGACACACATTCGCGCTTTGAAGTGTACTCGCACACTTCCCATGATCTAAACCACATACACTCACGCACGCACGCACGCACGCACGCACGCACGCACGCACGCACGCACGCACGCACGCACGCACACACACACACACACACACACACACACACACACACACACACACACACACACAC
>JAFLJL010014344.1:40000-43660 GCA_018398815.1 Conus ventricosus | reverse complement strand
TGGACCCTGATTTCAACGGACTTTTTCAGGCGGGGGGGCGGCGGGCCCCAACTCGGGAGGGTACTGTTGAAAAAAGGACATCCTTCCCAGGAGATATGGTGACTGTTAACGTTGCGGCGGAAAGTTCTGTAATTCTAAAGTAATACCAGTATCATAGTTCTGACTTTGTATTCGACATACCCCCGCCAATTGGTATGCACCCGTGATGTTTTGTGTCATAGTCTACTGTTGGTTTCTCATTCTATTCATTTGGAACGTTTACCTTTGCGCTCCCGAGTCCTTCCCACCCCCTTCAGTGTATGGGCAAAAACAAATTTTAATCACAAAAATCAGTCGCTTTCACATTGTCTGTCTTTGTCTTTTGTTCTCTTTGTCTCCCTCTGTTGCTGTCTGTCTTGGCTTGTCTGTTTTGTCTGTCTGTCTGTCGTCTGTCGTTGTCTGTCTCTGTCTGTTTTGTCTGTCTCTCTCTCTCTCTCCTCTCTCTCTCTCTTCTCTCTCTCTCTCTCCTTACGCGCGCGCGTGCGTGTGTGTGTTAGCGTGCGTACGTGCGTGCCGCCGCGCGCGCGCGCGCGCTGTGTGTGTGTGTGTGTGTGTGTGTGTGTGTGTGTGTGTGTGTGTGTGTGTGTGTGCGTACGTGTGTGTGTGTGTGTGTGGGGTGTGTTTTGTTGTTGTCTTAAATTTTAACGTCTATCCCAATAGTGATATTAGACGGGGGGAGGGAGGGAAACGGGAGGAAGAGGAGGGGATGGGGACCGTATTGTGTGTTTATGTCTCTTTGATAAGGGGGAGAGAAAAAAAGTCAGAAAAATGAGCATTAACAAAAATTTACAAGCATTAACAAAATCAAAATCAACTAGTCTTAAACAAATGTCCTACAGGACTATGAAGTAAACATTTCGCAATTTAAACAAGCTAGTAGCATTTTCGAAAACGCCTTCAATGCAATTTTCAGAAATCACTGGTAAGATAGGTCTTAACCTCTGACATTCAAAATGATTGCTTGCTAGAAATTTGTTCACCACATAAACATCTAACATTTTTCCCTGTATTTGTAATGAACGCATTAAGTTTCATCCTGTAAGATAGCGAACTAATCTGTTGAATTTGGGTTACGAAAAGTATGATTCAGTATGATTTGTTATCCAAACCACGAGAATCAGTATACTTATTCTTGGACAGTCTATCTTTTTCAGGGTATAGCCTTTAATTCTATCCAAACTGCTTGTTCCAGCAAGTGATAACCCTCCTGAATGGATAAGGGAACATGAATTTCAGTCGATTCTGTCCCTTTGCCTTGCCCCCTTTTCGCTACTTTTGTCAGCCACTCATTTGAAGAGAATCAAGATGTAAAGGAACCCAGCAGAAGGAAACGTTGGCCCCTTTTTAAAAGTTAAGACATGAATTAACTGACTGATTTCTAAGATAATTTTGGTCTTTTTATGTAATTCTGATGACCTTAAAGCATAGAGAACCGATTGAGAATTACACAAAATAAGATTTGGAATAACTGTAATGGAAAATAACTATGAAAATTGAGAGCCATAAGATGCAATATTTTAAAGCAGTAAAGATGGATCGATTTTTTGCCAATGTAGTATGACTTTTCCTTTTTTAACGCTGGTATTACAAAGCTGAACCTGCCCGGTGTCTTCTAGGAGTGAACCTCTGTATATATCTTTAAATGATTTGGATACGTGTTCTGTATATGTAATTGGACTTTCAGTTTTCATAATGTTTGGATTCTCATTTTTCTTCATGTCAGTAAAATTAAATACAAACTGCGCTTTTTTTCATCTCCCAAGCAGGACAAGGGGAGGCCGCTTGATTTGTGTCGATATTATTGGATTTATATCAGACCTTTTGATTTGATCTGATACGTAAGTGGCAATTGGTTTCAATGATGATATTGTTAGCTCGTTTAGGAAAAGAATTTTCAGATGTATTTTCAGTTCTAGATGCAAAGTTGTTACTTGTCGAACTTCTAGAAACGTATTTAGCGCATGCAAGACTTCGGTACTCTTTCCAAAGGCAGTTCTCCAAATTTCTTTATAAGTTCCAAGCGTTGATGCGTGAAAAGGCACACCAAGTGCAAGCTATAACCCTTGCAATCTATGCTTTGAAGTTTCTTAAGAAAATTTAATTGGGGCACTAAAAATAACTCTTGTCCATAGGAAAATTTTTGATCTAATCAGCGACGTAGAGAGATGTTTCAAAACTTTGCAATCTTGTCCCAGGCGTTTGTTATAATCTTTAATAATTTAAACATTTCCTTGCCTTAGTAACGATGTAGTGTATGAGCTTTCCCAGGACAACTTTGGTGTAAGATAGATACCTAGAAATTTCACGATATCTTTATACTGAATAGTCGTATTTCAATTTTAAAAAACGGCAGCTCTGAGGATTGCTGCCATTATAAAGAGAATCATATGTGTTTTCTCTGTACTTAATGTCGACCATTTTCGTCCATATAAGTAAATATATGATCGAGCTCTCTTTGATAGTCTTCTTGATGTGTTCAATTCCCTTTTTTTGTGTTTTTTTTTTCATTGTAACATTCATCCAGATGCATAAATCTCAGCATATTGTACTAATACAACATGCTTTGATAACAGCGAAGGCAAATCGTACATTAAGATGTTAAATAATTTGGGGGCCCGTAACAGAACCTTGTGGCAATCCATATGTAAAGACTAGAATTGGAGTATGCATTCCCTACTCGAACACGTATGTTCTTTTTATTCAAAAAACATTTAAATGTAGTGATTTAAAATGTCCCGAAACCCCGTTTTGGTTTCAATTTTTTAAAAGGAGCTTGGCGTGCCAAGACTTGGTCATAAGCTTTCTTGATATCAAAAAAGGTCGCTAGAACATTTCTTCTTCTTGCAAATTGTTGTTTTACTTTCGTTGTTAGTTTCACTAAATTGTCAATAGCAGACCTGCCATTTTGGAAGTGTTTGATTAACGGGAATAACTTTATTTTTTGCCCAATATGCGTCAATCTTCTCAAAAAACTATTCTTCTAATACTTTAAGGTATGTGAGGTTAATGCTTATTGGTCTGTAACTATTTATCTGTTGGGGGTTTGCTGCTTTAAAATGTACAGTGATAGTGTTTCCATTGTTTGGCCTTTACGCCCTCAACCAACATTTTTAAAAAATTTCTGCAGTAATAAGAAAAAATTTTGGGCAGGTGTTTAAGCTTTATCATGGAATTTATCTAGTCAGGGAAAGTTTTCTTATTAGAAGAGATGAATTGTATCTTTCATTCATCAAGAGTAATTGGAGCTTGATGAAAGAATATTATCATGAACGGATCTATATAACGCTTTATTTTCTTTTTTCTGAAGTTTTATCTTAAAGAAGACTTCAACGCATATTGGAAACTTATCGACAATTTGTTTGTTTTTTCTGAATTAGGGAAATCTTTGTCTAGCTTGACAGGACAAGATGGCAATTTTTAAACCCTTTTCATTTCATGAAACTTTTTCCAAACTTTTTGTAAATTCTTTATGATTCAAAATCTCTTTAGAGCGAAAGAGGACCAATATTCCCTTTTAGCTTGAGCTATTACCATGTTACTGTAGTGATTCGCTCTGTTCTTGGCTATTAGATTCTCTGGTGTTTGTCTTTTAAATATATTTTAAACAAACATTTTTGTTAT
>JAFLJL010014344.1:0-35000 GCA_018398815.1 Conus ventricosus | reverse complement strand
CCGAACCTTGATAAAGGGGGGGGGAAAAAGGGAAATTTTAACGGGGGGGTTTTTTTGGGGGGAAAGGGTTAAATTATGGGGGGGGGAAAAGGGGGGGGTTAAATTTGGGGAAACCAATTTTTTAACCCGGCCTTCGGGATGGGGTTAAAATGACGGGTTTTCTTCCGGGGGAAATTTGGGGGTACAATCCCCCTTTCGGGGTTTTTGCCACAAGGGAAAATTTGAAAATTTTCCCTTCAGTCTGTTCATTTGGGTTGGCGGGTTTTAGGGTCCAAGTGCATTAGCCAAATTTTAAATTAAGTCTTGATGAAGGTTTTGGGGGGAACATTTTTCCCCAAAATGTCCAAAATTGTTTCCTTAAAGGGTCCGTTCCCAATTTTGATGACGGTTGAGGGTCAAAAATTTTCATTTAATGTCCAATTTTTCACTTCCAGTCTCTGTTTGAAGGTTGATGTCACAATTTTCACTTCATGTAATTTTTGTTCATTCCCCGTCTTGATGAGGGGTTATTTTTTCCACAATGTTCACTTCATGTCACAAATGTTCACTTCATTTTAAAAATTTCCCCTTCCAGCCCCTCTGATAAGGTTTTAATGCCCCAAAAGGGTTAAATTCCCATTTTCCAATGCATTAGCCCACAATTCATTTCCAGTCTTGATGACGGGGTTTGGGTCAAAAAATTTTCATTCATGTCCAATTTCACTTCCAGTTCTGATGACAGGTTATGCCACAATGTTCACTTAAATGTCAAAATGTTCATTTTATGTCAAAATTTGTTCACTTCAGCCCAAAGCCTTCATTTTACAAGTTCACTTCCAGTTCTGATTGACAGGTTTTTTCCCCACAATTTTCCCTTTCATGTAAAATTTTCACTTCCAAATTTTCCTTCTGATGACGGGGTTGATTTCACAATGTTCATTTCCCTGTCAAAAAGTTTTCCTTCAAACTTCATGTCACAATGTTCACTTCAGGGCGGTTGCTGACAAGTTCACTTATGTCAAAAAGTTCCTTCCAGCCCTCTGTGCCCCGGGTTTAAATGTCACAATGTTCACTTCAGCCCCAATTGTTCATTTAATTCCAAAATTTTTTCTGATGACAGGTTGTTTGTACAATTTTTACTTCATGTCCAAGGTTAAATTCCCAGCCCAAATGTTATTGGTTTTGGATGAAAAGGTTAATGCCCAAAATTTTTCCCTTTTCCAGTCTCTGATGACGGGTTTTCATGTCACAAGGTTAACTTCATGTCACAATGTTTCATTCATGTCCCCAAATGTTACTTCCAGTCTCTGTGACAGGTTAATGAAAATGTTAAATTCCCAAAATTTTTCCCCCCATTTGGAACAGGTTTTGTCACAATGTTCACTTCCAGTCTTGATGCAGGGTTATGTCACAATGTTCACTTCATGTCCCCAAATTCATTTCCCAGTCTTTTTTTTAAAGGGGGTTTTAAAGCCACAAATGTTAACTTCATGTCCAATTTTCATTTCCCAGTTCTGTTGACGGGTTTTTTCACAAATGTTCATCCGGGTCTTGTAAACGGGTTTTGGTTTAAATTTGTCAAAAACTTCACTTCCAGTCTTGAAAAAAGGGTTTTAATGTCAAAATTTTTCACCTTCCCAGTCTCGGATGACATTTTTAAGTCACAATGTTCCTTCAGCCCTTTCCTTTGAAATTGAACCGGAGGGTTTTTGTCAAAATGTTCATTTTCATGTCAAAAATTTTCCCTTTCCCGGGTCTCTGATGGGGGGTTTTTAAATTTTTTAATGTCAAAACTTTTCACTTTCCCGTCTCTTTTGACGGGTTGGTTAATGTTCCCCAAATGTTCATTTCCGGCCCTCTGATGACCGTTAATGTTCCAAATGTTCATTTTCATCCAATGCATTTATGTCAAAAAGTTCATTTCCCAGTTCTGAGGACAGGTTTTTTGTATTTTTCACACCAAAATTTCACTCCCAGTCTGGGATGAAGGTTTAAAAGTCACAAGTTCACTTCCGTCTCTGATGCCCAAGGGTTTAATGTTTCCCCAAAAATTTCATTTTCCCCAGTCTCTGATGACATTTTAAATTTGCCCCCCAAAGTTCCCACTTTTCATTCTTTTGATGACATTTTTAATTAAAAAATGTTCACTCCGGCTCGGGATGACAGGTTAATTTTCAAAAATTTCCCCTTTCCCAGCCCTCTGATAAAAGGGGGTTAAATTGTCACAATTTAAATTTCCAGTCTCGGAGGGCCCGGATAATGTCAAAAGTTCATTTCCCGGGTTCCGATGACAGGTTTACTTTTCACCAAAAAATTTCATTTTCCAGTCTCTGAGACAGGTTAATTTTAAAAACGTTAAATTTCCGTTTTGATGAAAGGGTTAATGTTCACCAATGTTCACTTCCAGTCTCTGATGACATTTTAAAGGGACAATGTTCATTTTCCGTTTTTCCGGGAATGAAATTTTTAATGTCACAATTTTAAATTTCAGTTCTGAGACAGGGTTAATGGTAAAAATTTCATTTCCCAGTTTCTAAAGCCCGGTTAATTTTCAAAAAGGTTCATTTCCCTTCTCTGAGGGACAGGTTAATTTTTCCAAAGTTTTTTTTCGTTTTCTAAATGACATGTTTTGTCACAATTTTTCATTTCCCCAGTCTCTGGGACTGTTAATGTCCAATGTTCCCCCTTCCCGGTCTTTTTGGTGAAGGTTTTTGTCAAAATTGTTCCCTTTCCCCAGTCCCAGGTTCATGATGTCACAAGGGCCCCCTTTCAGTTTGATGACAGGTTTGCCCCAAAATGTTCACTTCCTTTTCCCCCTGATGACTTTTTAAATGTCAAAAATTTTCCCAGTTCATTTTTACAATGTTCATTTCCCAGTCTCTATGACAGGTTAATTCCCCATGTTCACTTCCAGTTCGGGATGACGGTTTAATTCACAATGTTAATTTCCCTGTCCAATTTCCGTTCACTTTACCTTTCTCTGATGAATTTTAAATGTTCCCAATGTTATTCCTTTTTCTGAGGGCAGGTTTGATGTCACAATGTTCATTCGTCTCTGATGACGGTTAATGTCACAATTTTTATTTTCCGTCTCTGAGGGGACATTTTAAAATGTCACAACTTTCACTTCCGCCCTTTGTGAGGGGGTTTTTTGTCCCCAATTTCACTTCCAGTCCCCTGTTTGACATTTTTGTCACAATTTTACCTCGCTTTTAGGATGGTTAATGTCAAACCCCGGTAATTTTTCCAGTCTCTGATGACGGGTTTAAATGTCCCGTTCCTTCCAGTCTCGGAGGGGACATTTTAAAACCCAAAACAAACCGTTCATTTCCCAGTCTCTGTGACGGTTAATTCACAAGTTCCTTCCAGTTTTCTAAATGCAGTTTTAAATTTTCACCAATTTTTTGTTCACTTCCAGCCCCTCTGAGGGGCGGGTTTAATGCCCCAAAAGTTCATTTCCCGTTTTTGTTGCCCTTTTTAATTTCAAATTTTTCACTTCCGTCTTGGGAAGACGGGTTTAATTTTAAATTTTTTCATTTCCCAGTCTCTGATGACGGTTAAATTTGTCCCCAAACGTTAAATTCCCAGTTTTTTGATGACATGTTAATGTCACAAGTTCATTTCCCCGTCTCTGATGACATTTAATGTCAAAACCCTTTCCTTCCAGCCCTTCACCCGGGTTTTAATGTCCCCAAGTTATTTTCCAGTCTCTGTTTGGGGGGTTTTAAAAATTTCCCCAAAGTTCTCCTTCCAGTTTTGGGTTTTAAAAATGCAAAGAGGGAGCCGAACTGCCGGGTTTAAGGGAAAGAATTTCCGGGTTTGGGGGGAAGGAATGCAATTTTAAAGGAACTAGATCGGGGGAAGAAACTTCATTAAGGGGGGAAGTTTTTTTCCAAAAGAATTTGAGGGGGGGAAATTCCAATTTTAAAGGGGGGGGGAAAACTGCAGGGTAAGGGGGAAAGAATTTCCAGATGAGGACAGAAGCAAACCGAAATTGAGGGGGGGGGGGAAGGAAACTTCAATTTTGGGGGGCGGGAAAGCCCTGCCCCCAGGATGGGGGGGTTAAAACTGGAATTAGGGGGGGGGGAAAAGAACTGCAGGGGAAAGGGGGGGGGGAAACTGCGGGGGGGGGAGAACTGCAGAGGGGAGGGGGGGGGGGGGGGGGGGAGAGAACTGCAGGTGGGGGGGGGGAGAAACGGGCGGGAGTTGGGGGCCGGGGGGGGGGAGGAACGCAGAGTGGAGGGGGGGGAAAAATGCAGAGTGAGGGGGGGGGGAGAGAATGCAGGGGGTGAGGGGGAGGGGAACTGAAGGGAGTGGGGGGGGAGGAAACCCGCAGGGGGGGAGGGGGGGGGAGGAACGCAGAGTAAAGGGGGGGGGGGGGGGGGGGTAGAGAAACTCCCCGAGTGGAGGGGGGGGGGGAGGAATGCAGAGTGAGGGGGGGGGGGTGGAACTGCGGGAGTGGGGGGGGGGAGGAAACTGCAGAGTAAAGGTGGGGGGGGGAATCTTATTGGGGGGGGGAGAGAACTGCAGATTGAGGGGGGGGGGAGAAAACTGCAGATGGGGGGGAGAGGGGGGGGGGGAGAAAGAACCCCGGTGAGGGGGGAGGGGGGGAAGGGAACTGCGAGTGGGGGGGAGAGAACTGCAGAGTGAGGGGGGAGGGGAACTGCAGGGGGGAAGGGGGGGGGGGGGGGGGAAGAAAACCTCCCAAAATGGGGGGGGGGGGGGGGGGAACTGCGGAGTGAGGGGGGGGGGGAGAAAAGGGCAGATTTGGGGGGGGGGAGGAAACTGCAGAGTGAGGGGGGGGGGGAAACTGCGGGAGTGAGGGGGGGAGAATGAAAGGGAGGGGGGGGGGAGAAAAACCTGCAGGTGGGGGGGGGGGGAGGGAGCTGCCATTGGGGGGTTTGGAGAGGGGGGGGGTTTGGGGGGGAAACCTGCGGGAGTGAGGGGGGGGGGGGAGAAACTGCGGGAGTGAGGGGGGGGGGGGAAAAAACTTCCCAGAGTGAGGGGGGAGGAAAAGCAAAAAGTAAAGGGGGGGGGGGGGGGAGACCTGCCGGTGGGGGGGGGGGGGGAACTGCGGGGGGTGGGGGGGGGGGGAAAAAAATGCAGAGTGGGGGGGGAGAGAACTGAGAGTGAGGGGGGGGGAGAAATGCAGATTGAGGGGGGGGGGAAACTCCCTAGTGAGGGGGGGGGGAGGGAAAATGAGAGTGAGGGGGGGGGGGGGGAACCGCGAGGGGGGGGGGCCCAAAAGAAAACGCCGAGGAGGGGGGGGGGGGGAATGCAAAAGTGAAGGGGGGGGGGGGAGAAACTGCAGGTGGGGGGGGGGGGGGGGAAAACTGCAGAGTGGGGGGGGGGGAAAAAAGCAGAGTGAGGGGGGGGGGGGGGGGGGGGCCCCGGAGTTGCGGGGGGGGGGAGAGAACCCCAGGTGGGGGGGGAAGAGAACGGCAGAGTGGGGGGGGGGTTGGGGGGAAAAATCCCAGAGGGGGGGGAGGGGAAAAAGGAAACTGCAGATGAGGGGGGGGGGGGAACTCCCGGGGAGGGGGGGGGGGGGGGAGAACTGAAGGTGGGGGGGTGGAGGGGAAAACTGCAGAGGAGGGGGGGGGGAAACTGCAGGGGTGAGGGGGGGGGGGAAGGGGTGGGGGTGAGGGGGGGGAGAGAACGCAGAGTGAGGGGGGGGGGAAAAACTGCAGAGTAAAGGGGGGGGGGGGGGGAAAAGCAAGGGGGGGGGGGGGGGAAAACCTGCAGAGGAGGGGGGGAGAACGGCGAGGAGGGGGGAAAGGAAACTGCAGATTTAAAGGGGGGGGGAGAATTTTTTGGCATGGAAAAGGGGGGGGGGGGAGGGGGGGGAAAAAACCGGAGGGGGGGGGGAGAGGGGGGAAACGGGGGGGGGAAAACCCGCGAGTGAGGGGGGGGGGGGAGAAATCCCGAGTGAGGGGGGGGGAAAAGGAGGGGGGGAAGGGGGAAACTGCAGGGGGAAGGGGGGGGGGGGGGGAGAAAACTCCCGAGTTGGGTGGGGGGGAAAACTGCAGAGGGGGGAAAAACGGGGGGGGAGAAACTGCAAGTAAAGGGGGGGGGGGTGAAACTGCAGGGGAGGGGGGGGGGGGGGAAGGCAGAGTGGGGGGGGGGGTGAGAAACTCCCAGGATTTGAGGGGGGGGGGGAGAACTGCATTTTAGGGGGGGGGGAGGGAGAGAACTGCAGAGTGAGGGGGGGAGAGAACTGAGAGTGAGGGGGGGGGGGTGGGGGGGGGGGGGGAAAAAGGAAAACTGCAAAATGGGGGGGGGGGGGGGGGGGAGAACTGCAGATTTGAGGGGGGGGAAGAGGAGAACGGCAAAAAATGGGGGGGGGGGGGGAAATGCGGAGTGAGGGGGGGGAAAATTTGAAAGGGAGGGGGGGGGGGGGAGGGGGAGAAGCAAATTGAGGGGGGGGGGAGGGGAACTGCAGAGTGGGGGGGGGAGGGGGGAAATGAGAGTGAGGGGGGGGGGAAAAGAGAAACGGCAGAGTGGGGGGGGGGAGAAAAATCCCAGAGGGGAGGGGGGGGGGAGAACTGAGGGGTGAGGGGGGGGAGAATTTGCAGATTTGGGGGGGGGGAGAGAAACTGCAGGGTGAGGGGGGGGGGGGGGGGGGGGAGGAGAATCCCAGAGTGAGGGGGGGGGGGAACTGAGAGTGAGGGGGGGGGGGAAAAAAAAAACCCTCCCCCAGAGTGGGGGGGGGGGGAGAGAACTCCCGGAGTGAGGGGGGGGGGGAGAACTGCAGAGTGGGGGGGGGGAAAGGGGGAACGGCAGAGTGGGGGGGGGGGAGAGAATTTTGGCGGGATTTGGGGGGGGGGGGAGGAACTGCGAGGGGAGGGGGGGGGGGGGGAGGGGGGGGAGAAAGAATTGAAGGGGCGGGGGGGGGAGAGAAGAGAGGGGGGGGGGAAAAAAACTGCAGGTGAGGGGGGGGGGAAAAACCTGCAGGAGTGGGGGGGGGGGGGGGGGGGGGGAGAGAACGGGCAGAGGGGGGGGGGAGAGAACTGCAGGGGGGGGGGGGGCGCGGGGGGGGAGAGAACTGCAGAGTGAGGGGGGGGAGAAAACTGCGGGAAGGGAAAGGGGGGGAGGGGAACCCTGCAGGGGGTGGGGGGGTGGGGAGGGGGGGAGAGAATTTTTTGCAAAATTCGGGGGGGGGGGGGGGGCCCCTCCCAGGTGGGGGGGGGAGAAAAATTGTTTGGAGTGGGAGGGGAGAGGGGGAAAAAAAAAAAAAAAAGGGGGGGAAAAAGCAAGGAAGCAGGGAGTGGATGGGGGGGGGAGAAATTTTAAAAATTTACACACAAAAACGCACGCACCCCACCCCCGGGAGCGCACGCCACAACACACACACACACACCACACACCCACACCCACAACACGCCGCGCGCGCACGCACGCACGCCCGCAGCACGCACGCACGCACGCCGCACGCACGCACGCGCGCGCGTTTTTCTCTCTCTCTCCCCCTTTTCTCCCCCCTCTCTCTTTTCTCTCTCTCTCCCCCCTTTTTCCTTTTTTCCTCTTTTCTCTCTCTCTTGTGTCTGTTCTTTTCTGTTTTGTTGTCTGTCTGTCTGTTTTGTTTTTTGGGTTCTTTTTCCTTCCTCTCTCCCCCTCTCCCCTCTCTCTCTTTTCCTCCCCCTCCCCTCTCCCCCTCTCCCCCTCTCTCTCTCCTCTCTGGTTATTTTCCCCGGAAAAAAAAAAAAAGAAATTTAAAATTTTTTTGACAAAAAATAAAATTAAAACGGGAATAACCGGACAATAAACCAGTGCTAACGTCGAAAACGGGGAACAATGTTTTTCCACCCATGAAAACCAGGAAACAATGTTTTTTTCCCAAACCCTTTTTAAACCCCAAGGAAACCCAATGTTTTTTCCCACCCAGGGTTTATTTCATTTTCTTTAAAAAATTTTTTCTCTGAAAAAGGACCGGGGGGGGGGGGGGGGGGGGGGGGGAAAGAAACAGGGGGCGGGTTGGGGGGGAGGGGGGGGGGGTTATGTGAAAGGGGGTACCTGTGCCCTATTTTCCCCTAGCTTTTTTTTTTTTTTTGTTTTTTTTTTTTTACCGTGACTCCCCCGAAAAATTTTATTCTCGAAACCCCGGAGTTTTTTTTGGGCACAAATTGTTATAAATTTTTGAGCCCCCCGGGGTTCTCCCTTTTTTGTTTTAATCACGAGAAAAGGGCCCCCCAATGTCCCCCAAACCCCTCTCCCCCTCTCTCTCTCTCCCCCTCTTTCTCTCTTTTTCCCCCTTCCTCTCTCTCTCTCCCCCCCCCCCTCCCCCCCCTCTCCCCTCCCCCCCCCTAACCCCCCCTTTTTTCCCCTCTTCCCGTCCTCCCCAACAAAAAAACAGTCATCCTTTTCCAGCCCCCCCCCTTTCACAGAGGAAAAAAACTTTGGTTTGAGATACATTTACTTCGAATTGCAATCCTTGGTTTGAAAATTTAAAATGTAAAAAATTTTGAACAAGAACAACCCAAAGTCCCTTAAAAAATTTTAAAAATAAATTGAAGGGAAAACTTTCCATAAAAAATTAATTGACCTGCGCAGAAAGGGAAAAGGAAAAGCATTTTGCGTTTTTTTTTGGGGAAAAGATACTCATAAAGACCCCCTACTTCAAAATTAAATTCCCACCCGCCCCGGCTTTTTTTTGTTTTAAAGGGTTTCTTGTTTATTTTCCGACGATATCAAAAAATTTTGGGGTTATTCGGGGGGTAAAGGTTTGAAAAAAACGGAGGGCGCGACATTAAGTTTTCTGGTTAAAAAAGGTGGGGATCCCTTGGTGGCCCCTGAATCAAGAAAAAATTATTAACCAAATCACCGGGGCCCCCACATGGCCACAACAATGACAAACACCACGCTTTTCCCGACCCCTTTGGTCTTCTGCAGGCAGCCTTTTTTTTAAAAAGTTTAAAATTGTTTGGTATAATTTTGATAAAAAATTTATGTACCCCCCCTTTTTTAAATGGAACAATTCCCTTTTTCCCGAAAAAGAGAAAAAAGCCTTGAACCCCCTTCCCCCTCTAAACACTGAAATTCCCTTAGCCCCCTTTCCCCCGTCCTTGGTTTTTCAGCGGAGCCAGGGTAGTGGGGCACATTTGCTGCAATGGGGCCCGGTTTACGGCCAGTAAAATTCTGACGTCCCAAAAGAAAGGTTCCCTGCATTGAGGGCCCAGGTTAGGGCCCAACTGTTCTGCCCTACCAAGAAAAAAAGGTTTCTGCCAATGGGGGCCAGGTTAGGCCCGATTGCCATCCCCGGGAAAGGCTTTCTGAAATTTTTGGCCGGGGGTTAGGGGCCCTGAATGCCCTTACCGGGGGAAAAAAAGCTTTCCATTTTTGGGCCCAGGTTACGGCCCCTGATCTGACTTTCCAAAAAAAAGCTTTCTGCATTGAGGGGCCAGGTTAGGGGCCAGTGACCTAAACCGTCCAAAAAAAAAAAGCTTTTGAAATGAGGGCCCGGTTTTTACGGCCATTTAAATCGGACTTTACCGGGAAAAGACTTTCCCCGAAAAAAGGGAAAACCCCCCCGAAAGGGAAGACAAAAAGGGATTTTTTTTAAGGTTCAAATCGTTGGGAAAGCCTTTGTTCATGAGGCTGTCTGTCATTAGGCCCCTTGTAAAAAAGTTACCGTTGAAAACCAAGTTACAACCAATTTTCCCCCAACATAGCATTAACTCAAAAAAGAAAGTTTTACTGCAAATGCTCGGAAAAAGTCTTTTAAAACCTGTAGGAAAAAAAAAAAAGGAAAAGAAAAGGCCTTAAAAAAAAAAACCCGGGTTTTGGGGAGACTCCTTTTCAAAAAGGGTTTTGGGAAAAGAGAAAAAGGCCGGAAACATCCCCCCCCCCCCCCCCCCCCCCCCACACACACACCCACAGCATGCATGAAATCCCACTCAAAACGCACATGCAACCAGAGAGGAGAGAGAGGGAGGGGAGAGGGAGGGGAGGAAGAGAGAGAGAGAGAGGGAGGGGAGGGGAGAGAAAAGGGGAAAAGAGCGGGGGGGGGAAAACAAAGAGGAGAAAAGAGAGAGAGGAGAGGGGAAAGGAGAGGGGGGTAAACTGGAAAAAGGGGGGGAGAGAAAAGGGGAAAAGGAGGGGAGAGGATGGAGGGAAAAGGAAGAGGAGAGAGAAAAAAGTGCCGCTTGCGTGCATGTTTTTTTCCCACACGCACCGCATTTCAAGCTTTGCCCCACACCCCACACAAACACACAAAAACCACACACACACACCAACACACACACACACACACACACACGCACGCACGAACGCACGCACGCACGCACGCACGCACGCTCGCACGCACGCACGCACGCACGCACGCACACACACACACACACACACACACACACACACACACACACACACACACACACACACACACACACACACACACACACATGTGCACACACAGAGAGAGGAGAGAGAGAGAGAGAGAGGAGAGAGAGGAGGAGAGAGAGAGAGAGAGAGAGAGAGAGAGAGAGAGAGAGACTGGACAGAGACAGAGACAGAGAACTCTGAATGGTTTAATGAATAGGCCATAGGCCCATGTCATGATGGGTTTCACAATAGCAAACATGATTAGGATTGATGTGCATCTTAGAACATAAGACAACTCAGTGAGCACACACCACACACACACACACACACACACACACACACACCACACACACACACACACACACCACACACACCACACACACACACACACACAGGGAGACAAAATTGGTTGCCAGTCTGAGGCAAATTCACTCATGACTCTGGAAGTTGTGACGTACTCTAAAAGCTTTTTCAATGAACAGAGCAGGGCGAACCATCATTGATTTGCATTCAGATGCAAACAGCATTGTTAACTTAAATTGGGAAGGACTTGTAATACTTGGCTGGTATGTATTGTTCTCTTAACTCTTGATACAATGGGCATTGTAAAACAAAGTGGGTCTCTGTCTCTATTTGAAGTCCACAACATGGACACGGCAACTCATTTCGGTCACATTTCTTCGGAAACGCATTCGATGTACATTTAGTTTTGACACACCTAATCTTAATCTGATTAGACTAGTTCTTGCCTGCAAATGACTGACTGACTGTAGGTATGGGGCCAAAATCAAATCACTCTTAAATGTCCTGTAAAATGGAAACGATCACTCTGTGTTATTTCGGTATGCCACTACGCTTTGTAATCTTGAATCAGTCTCTCTCTCAATGTCTTCAAGAACTCTTTTTCATTACAAACCCCTTGATTCTCCCACACTTCTTCAATCCATATTTGTAAAGAAAGAAGCAAACGGTAGATGCCCACGTGTTCTTGTCTCTATGGTGAAAATAACAACGTTTTATAGGCTTTAAACAAAAGTCGATGAGGTTGTATTTTTAAAATTCTCAACCAGTATTTGATACTCTTTATATACAAGTTAACACGCAACGGGAATCTTCCCAATTCTCCATAAACCATTGCATTAGGAGTTCTGTACTAACATTCAGAAACCTTTTCAAAGCAAAATGGTGCACTTTTTCTAGAATGTCAACATTTCCAATCATGCCCCATATTTCTGCACTGTAACTAAGTACTGGCTGGATTTGAGAGCCGAAGAGTTTAAAGAATACAGCTGTATCTCCTATAGACCACAAGAGTTTGAATATATCAGTCACGCCCATCTTTGCTCTGCTAGACACATCATACAAACAATGAGAAAAGGAAAGTCTTGTGGACATGATAATTTCCAAATATTTGTACATTTTCACCACTATCATTTTTGTTTGTCCAAGGAACCATTGCTCGTGTTGAGAGATATGTCCACCATTTCAAAACATGACAATGATTGAATTATCTAAATTAACAATCAGACCTAGTCTTTCAGCTGTGTTATGTGGGACGTTGAACTGATTTTGCAAACCAGTGACTGAACAGGAGAGCAGGATAAACACAAACAAAGTACAGGACAAGACACAATGCATTTCGACCTCTTGGGTCTTCTTCAGGCAAAAACGATTAACAGTGTCCTAAATGTTAATTGTTTTTTGCCTGAAGAAGACTGAAGAAGTCGAAATGCATTTTGTCTTGTCCTGTACTTTGTTTGTCTATGTCCTCGGCGGTAACTAACCCCCTCTCTTTCTAAAAGAAGGATGAAAGTTTCTTGTTTCCCATGGGAGCAGGACCAACTTCTTCAGTGTCCAGAGGGACATTAGAGCAAAAATCCAAACTTCAGTGTCCAGAGGGACATTAGAGCAAAAATCCAAACCAAGCCCAAGAATAAACTTTTCAGGTAAAACAACATACTTTTACTTACAGTGAATAAGAAACAACTCCCAATAGTACTCTGAAGTTGTTAATAAAGAGGGAAGGAAATAAGTATATTTCCTTGCATTATTAACTTTCTTGCGCATATTGAAGGCATTTACGACTTCCTGTTGATTTCCTTGGCTGTCAGTCTCCTGTTGACGACTGGCTGGCTGTCTGCCACACTTCACCACTATGTGTGTCAAGCGGCCAAGTCTGAATCACATACAAGGTGGTTCGCGCAAGGGCAAAGGTCACGTGCAGACAATGGGCCGTCCTCGTTGAACTCTGAACAAGTTTGTGGTGCCCGGAAGTGATAAGTGACCTGTGGAAGCAAATTGGACTCCATCAAAGGCGAATGTCTAAACACTTTGTGTTCATCAGGAATGTTATAACAGATAAATTGCGACGGTTCTTCTCACCAGTCAACGAAGTTTACAGAATTATTGTGTGAATGAAAATAGAGATAACGAAAAACAAAACAAAGCAAAAGAAAAAAAAAGGAAAAAAAGTTGAAAGTATAAAACGACAAAAGGAAAGAAAAAGATGAAGAGCAAGAAAGAAAACTTTGCAAAGTTTCTAGTTTCTCAATCAGGTTTTCGTTTTGAAGTCTATTTCGACTTCAGTACAATGGACGGGGCTGTTGTCTTCCATGGCCAGAAGTCTAGGCCATCATGTTTTCCCAACGCACCAAACACGGTTCCATCTTCTTTTGGGCTGAGCGGAAGTGTGTAGGAAGGAATGTTTGTGCAGTCAAAGTCCCTTGTCCTGATTGTTTGAAATTTATTTTCAGAAGAATGATTACGTACTTCTCTCTCTCTCTCTCTCTCTCTCTCTCTCTCTCTCTCTCTCTCTCTCTCTCTCTCTCACTCTCCTCTCTCTCTCTCTCTCTCTCTCTCTCTCACACACACACACACACACACGCACAAGTTGAGCACGCACGCACGCGCGCGTACACACACACACACACACACACACACACACACACACACACACACGCACACACGCACGCACGCACGCACGCACGCACGCACGCACGCACGCACGCACGCGCGCACGCACGCACGCACGCACGCACGCACGCACGCACGCACACCACACACACACACACACACACACACACACACACACATTCTGTCATTCCCTCGCGGTCCAATGATAGAGCAGATGAAGAAGCCGTCTCCCCCCCCCCCCCCCCCCCCTTCACTCACGCGCTCTCTGTTCACTCCTGCTGTTCTGTTCACCCCCCTCCCCCTTCCTCCCCCTTCCCGTCCCTCACGCGCTCTCTGTTCACTCCTGCTGTTCTGTTCACCCCCCTCCCTCCCCCTTCCCTCACGCGCTCTCTGTTCACTCCTGCTGTTCTGTTCACCCCCTCTCTCCCCAAACCCTTCCTCCCCCTCCCCCTTCCCTCACGCGCTCTCTGTTCACTCCTGCTGTTCTGTTAGCCACCCTCCTCCCCCCCCCTTCCCTCACCTCCCCCTTCCCTCACGCGGCTCTCTGTTCACTCCTGTTTTTCTGTTCACCCCCCCTCCCTCCCCTCCCCCTTCCCTCACGCGCTCTCTGTTCACTCCTGCTTTTCTGTTCACCCCCCTCCCTCCCCTCCCCCTTCCCTCACGCGCTCTCTGTTCACTCCTGCTGTTCTGTTCACCCCCTCCCTCCCCCTTCCCTCACGCGCTCTCTGTTCACTCCTGCTGTTCTGTTCACCCACCTCCCTCCCCCTCCCCCTTCCCTCACGCGCTCTCTTTTTCACTCCTGCTGTTCTGTTCACCCCCTCCCTCCCCCCTCCCCTTCCCTCACGCACTCTCTGTTCACTCCTGCTTTTTCTGTTCACACCCCTCCCTCCCCCTTCCCTCCCAGCGCAGAGAACAGGAAAACCTTCATTCTGGGCCACTTTCGCCCTCAACCAGTTTCGGGCGAAAGTGGCCCAGATAAAGGTTTTCCTGTTCTCTGACAAGTAAGACTTCAATAACCAAAAAATAACGATTATCTACAAACATACATACTGTGTAGGGTTATCCGTTTTTAAATACGTAATTTACTAAAACTTTCAGATTTTCAGTTTATTTGCTTAATCTGTATGTTTTTTCTGATCATTTTCCAATAACATCATTTTTCGCGCAACATTCTTCAAATGAGTCTCCTGTCTTTTCAGTGAAATAACACTACAGAGTCTTAACGTGTCTCTAAAGTTCTTTTAAAACCGAGTTATATTTTCTGGCATTAAAATCCCACACTTATCCCATCCATGTCTTCCGCTGAAAGGCCACTTTGACAAAGTTTCACTTTTTAACTATATCTTTTTCTGCCGAACAGTCATCTATAATAAAGAGTGTCCTGGCGTTCCTTCAAACACTTATACAAGTATTCTAAACACTCACTCAGTTTTAAGTGCTAGGATAACTAAATATACCTCCCATTGTCTGTCCATATAAACCTTCTATCATGATATGCTTTGTTCCTTTTAAGTGTTGGACAGAAATCACAATATGATCAAAATTATAGCGAAAACGTTTGTTAATAATCTAGGACAAATATTGATTTTTCCACAACCAGTCTGCCCCACAAATCATTGAACAATGAGGGGAGTTAATCATAAAAGTTTAAACTGCACCCATAGTTTTTATAACAAGAATTTAATCTAATCCAGTTTATTATTTTTATCATACACTCCGTCAAAACTTGTTTCAGTATAAAAAACCCTATGAGCCTAAATGTGAAGATGAATCCAATTCAGTTCTGTAAGATTGTTCTATTTAAGGTCAAACATTGATTTTGTTGCTTGTTGTTATGATCTTACTATCCTCCACCATTGCCATTGTGAAGAACGCCGATGGAACGTTAAGAGGGGCGTTTAACGGTCTAAGTTTTGCCAGCTATATGACTTTCCTTTTATAAGGTCGTCACTAACGCCCACAACCCCATCCCTCTCCACATCTTAAATACAGAAATTCAAATATCATTGTGACGTGTCTCCTAATTTTCTGCTTGGAAAGAACTGTAAATTTTTGTAGAAGCTTATTTTACAACTGTTACTTTTCTGTGGAAGAGTACTGTTTTTTCCCAACGGACGGCGTGATTTCTAATTTCTTTCACGACTATGTCGTCCGGCATAAGACTTACATGTAAAGGGCCGAGAGTTGAATGCCGTTTTCTGAAACTTTTTTGACGGCTAAAATATGTAAATGGCTTATTGAATTCAAATTATATGTCCACATTCTAAATATGGTTCTAAGTGGCCATTTTAGGTCATGGTTTTCGAACTATTTTATATTTCATACTGGCCAACATTAATTGCCTCTAGATTGGCGCAGTTGTTCCTAGTTTAGGAAACTTTTTGTTGTTCGCCAACCTCTTTGGCGTTTATAATTCCCCATCTTTAGTGTACTCAAAAACCATACAAAGACGCCTAACTCACCATTTTGTTCAAAGTCCGCAACCTCTGCAAGTCTTTTTAATTCTAAGGTTATACACCTTAACAGGGCGCTAATGTAACTCCGATTCTTCTGGCCCACAGCGACATTATTTTTTAGTAACGTATTATTTTATTTCCAAAACAATGTGCAGGTTATCACATTCACACTTCCCCGCTTTGTCTTTGATTTTATAGAAATATCCGACCCTCCCACAAACTAGATCCTTAATAAACTGAATTAGGGAATTGTATAATTTCATAATCGCAATATGCAGCTTTCCCCCTGATGGAAGACTCTAAAACACGTTGAGGGCTCATCATATAAAGTTTTCATCAGTGCTCAAGCTCTCCAAATGAACATAGAGTAATGAATGTAATGCAAGATCGAGCGATTTTCTCCCTCTTAAGTTGTTTTGTTGCTGCACTCTAAAACTATGAACGAGGCCGATTGGCAGTTGTAAGCCTAACATTTTAGCTAGCTCCTTTATCAAATAGTACCCTACTTCTTTCTCTTCAGGTGTGAAGGTCAACATTGTTTTCAATTCGCATTTGTAAGTTTGTAGAGTAATTCGGAGTTTTACTCAGCGCTCTCTTTTTAGTGAGCAAAACCCGTAATAACCATCAGTATGGTTAACTGGCTAACTAATAGGCCTCTATTATTAACTTTTTAATCTTATTATTCTCCTTTTTTTTGGCTTTGCTTATATAAACCAAACGACTTTGTAGTATATTTCATGGACGCGACCGTTCTGGTTCCGCATTCGTTATTAAATAGCATGTCTTAAAACGAAGGCGTTTGGAGTTGTTATTGTTACAAACATTTTTTAAAACAAATTAAAATGAGTGCATTCAAATATACTGAAAGGCAAAATATTCTGTTTGGGCCGCACATCGACAATCTTATAAATATAACAACTTGACACCCTCGACATTTCCTGTGACCCAGACTGACAACCTTTCATAAAAAGGTGAGTACACCATAAGCAATATCTTAACCCCCCCTGTTAAAAAAGACATACATCGCGAAAGTGGTGGGTCAGCATCCGATGCAGTTTTATCAGAACCAGTTAAACTTTGCTGTGTTTAGGTGCAACAACTGGGTGTGGAGTGTCGTATGCTGATCAATTAATTCATCCTAATCCTTTTGTTAGGTCATGTATAGATTTTCATTTCTAATACAACCTTCAGACGTATTTGACTGGGAACTGCAAGCGCCATTGCCAAATGACAAACCGTTTAATTAATCCTCAGCAACAGAATAGACATGAAGGCTTTGAAACGAATCTGTAACGAATTCAATATTAACATCAAGACAGACTTTAGACAAAATTGGAATCTTTAATCATGGCTTAGGCACCCCATATTATTGGGGCTGCACAAGAAAGTAATAACTATGACTGAATCCTACTTACACATCTTTCTCTTCAGGCACAGGCGTTTCACCCGGGTCTATAGGAAGCAAGAGCATAAAACAGCATGACAACATTTATCTTAGACACTTCTAATGGCCTAACTAAAGCAGGAATAGAAACGAATAAACGAACTCTGTTCGTACTTACGTTCGTGTTTGCTAGGCTCGCAAGCACAAACTAGATCGTAGCATAACTTATCCTTCTACCGGCTTTGGATTCGCACAAACACATACTTAGCAAATTTAGAGGACGCCATTAATTCTACAGTCGATTTTCCCCTCAGTATAAAGGTACCATAAATGATTTACAATTCGCAAGATCGAAAAGTAGACTTGCAGTTGGCACTGGTTTATACATGCTTGCCTTCTGACCTCAGTAGCTTCCAGATTAGGAACACAAATAAACTACAATAAGAAATCCTTGTGGCAGGCAACGATCAGAAAGTCGGAAAAAACGAAATAAATTCTGAGCCCAGTAATCTTGCTAGCAGAAAAAAACAAGATGACCCATCCAAGAATAAGTCATGCCAATCCCCGTGGTCCAAAGCCCGAAAACCAATTGAAGATGCGGACCGTCTGTTCGCGAAGTCAAAAAAAATGACCTGGGACTATGAAAAGACACAGCGCTGTTCTTGATTAACTGGCCTAGGATTACTTGGGCTTTATCTTACTAAAAATAACCCAACTATTAAGAGAACTAATGTCCATAAAGTCTCTCGGCATAAAGCCAACTAACTACTTTGCTTTGCAGTACAACAAAAGCCAGCTAACAATACCTCCTTAAATACCAGGTAAAGAGTCTATAGCCTTACCAGCTAATTTTTTTAATAAACTCGCAATGAACAAGCTGTTTTTTTACCCATGATTTAACAGTTGGAGCGATGGTGGGAGGCAACTGGAACTTTGACCCACGCGCCGCCTGTAATAGCCAACAACAGTGAACTTATTGCAAATCTAGGCTGTTATAACGCCTTGCTAATGTGACTCCCTGCTCTCTAAAACAGTGTTCGTATTCGTTTCTGCTAGCGTTGTGTCTCATATAAAATTCTTTGGATAGTTTTCGCTTATTCTGCTCACTTGAGTTCGTAACTGTTTCTGCGTTAGTAGACAAAACGCATCAATCTTGCGATCTCTCTCTCTTGTTCAAGATCTTTTAGTCTTGGGTTTATTCTTTCCTTAATATCATCCCTAAGTTGGCGGTCATCAGCCTCAAACGAGTGTTTTTTCTTTATCTTTTTATATGCGCTCAATCATTCACCCAGTATTGCTAAATTGTTTGTTAATTCGCCTCTAATGATGGTCTTAAAGCATGAATCAAGGGCCGCTATTTCTCGCATGGGTACGTGAGTCGTGTATAGTCCCCTATCTAATGCTGTTTCTTCAGAAAAAAACTGGTTTCTGCCTCTATTGCATTTATTAATTCGTCCTGCCGATTGATTGTAATTCTTAAGTCCATGTTTTGCATTTGGATATCTGTCGGGAGTTCCTGCATGTGTTTTGAAGTTTAGCAACTGCATCCTTATCGAATTTGGTTTTAGTAATGCCAAGGCGATTTTGATCGATTCACACTGAGCCTTTTGTCTAATTGACACTCTTTTTAAAAACTTTTGAGAGTCTGGTTTAGATGTAAGCTGATATCAAGTTGCCTTGTCGCTCCCGTCACAAACAAATGGTCATCTTTTACTTCAAAATCATTAGGGTCTATAAATTCGGAGGTTTCTTGGCCTCAAGTTGGTGTGGGGGAAACTTTGGTATAATGAACTGACCTTACTTTCTGTTAATTCACGCCGCAAAGAGAGCCCCAGCGATTTGTACCAAGGAGTTCATTTTCACTCGTCGTCTCCAGATCAAAATCATCAATAATCTTCATCTTTCAATGCCTCCATGTTATTTAATAATTAACTTTTTATTTTGTTTTATAACAAAATGTTACCAAGCATATGGCTCGATTCCTTGACCCGCATAGAAGCCTGAAAAATCCCTTGGCGTGAAGGAAATTAAACGGAAATATTAACTGTTCCAATAATCCACTACTTATTGATGCGGATCTAATTCTTACTGTCAAATTTCCGACCTAGGACAGAAGAAGTGATTGACCAGGCTCTGCGCGTCTATACTTTCAAATATAAACTCGAATCAGCAACAACCCAAACAACAGTTTGTCCAGAATTTGGGAGCTGGCAAACCGTGTTAAGAAAATTTCTAAAAAACTTGAGGGGCAAAGAAAATATTTTCTTTACACAACGCAGAATATATTTAACCTATTTCTGATCTATGGCTAACCGGGAACGAAAGGGATTGGAACTTGCGTTTCAAGAATAGATAATGACGAAGGCACTAAAACATAGAAAGGAGCCGAAGATGCTAATAAAGCCGGCAAGAAAGTATGTGCTGAAATTTTGCGTATGGTAATCGTTTTTCGTTTTTCCTTCCCTTAGATTTTGAGTTGTTAAAAGCGCATGCGCCATACTTTTCAAAGGAGCATTAAAAGACAGATGTCAATATGAACTAACTTTAATGAATACAAACGTGTTAGCAGATCAACAGACACCGAGCAAAGTACAGCATCTTCAGACATCTCGATAGAGTTTGACGTTGTTAGCAACCTAATTTGCAAGGCTGATTGAGCACGCACATGATCAGTCAAAATTAGCTATATATTACGAAAGAGTGATTCATCTACAACATATCCAGAAGCAAGCCGACGCTGAATGAATTATAGTTTTAGGCGTCTCACAAGATCGCTTAAAGGTATTTTAATGCTGTGTGAAGATAAGAACCATTTGAAAAGAGGAAGTGAAAAGTTTTATTAAATCCTAAAGAGAACGAAAGTACAATGTTCGATTTGAGAGCAGTCCTACCAAATCTACGCTAGCGGCTTAAACCGTATCAACATTTTGACGAAATAAAGAAAATTGTTTGGGGGTGGGGGAGGTGTAGAAATCCAACAGTTTGACCTGTGTCTAAAGATCTACACCTTACACAATGTTAGACTCGATGATTATTTAACAACGAAATACGGCTATGGGATTGACCTCGTAAGGTTCGACAGAGGAAATCAGTTGCATGGAATGGGAGAACGGTTTAGAACAGACGTAATAAACTTCTAAATGATAAAGAAAAAATGGCGATAAACCAGTTAAATGCACATTTGTTTTTAATATAGTGATGCGGCAGCTGAATATTCAAGATAACAGATTAAAGATATACAATACTAAATTATTTTATTTATTTAAAAAAGCATGTCTTGTTCAAGTTTATCCAAATGTGCTACAGCGGCCGACAAAAGAAGAGATAGTAGAAAGCCCTCACATAAAAACTTCAGATAACAACATTACACAAATGCAACATAATAGAGCAAGACCTTTCAAAATACAGCAAAACCAAACGAAGTATTCTGCGCCTGTAATGCTGTACATATGTTAATACTGGAGCATCGACTATAAGTGCTCCTCTCAGCAGTGGAACGAGTGTAGGCCTCTTAGCAACGGGCATAGGCCGCACCCGCAGCTTTACCTCTAGGCGGTTTGTCTTTAGCCCTTGGCCTGTGTTCATTAGCTGTAAGTGCGCTGCAAAAATTAAAAACTAAACTCCAAAAGCACACAGCTAAGGTTTCAACTAATAACGGTCTAAACTTAGTTCGTTTAAACTGACAATCAATAAAGCGCTTGTTGACTCAAACATCACGGATGAGAAATTAAATCGTTACAGGCCGATTTTGATGACTCCAAAAGACAAAAGTTTGATCTTTCAAAGAAAGGCGAGGAACAAGTTTTCTCACAGCCAGAACGCCACGAGCAGATAAAAAGAATGCTTAAAAACAAGTAAACGAGACATTAAACCTGTTCTAAACAGCTCACAGAACAACATCGAAGGGTGTTTATACTTTAGTTTATGAGTCGCAAGCACAAAAGACCGTTGATAATGATTTCTGATTAAGCCGTTTTGTATTTTTTTACTTTAAATAAATATGTTGGCTTAGAAAAGAAAGACAGCAATGCTAAGATTTATGAAGCCCAGATGATTGTTTGAAGGAATGTGCTCGGAAAAGAGCGCGTTTTGTCCAAGAGCACTGAATGATATTGATTTAGAAGTTCATTAATCCAGAAAACGTGCGGGCAAGCGTTGTACATGCAATTTCTCAAGTTCCAAGTAAACTAACAATAGACCCGCCATTAAAGTGAATGTTACTGTTTTAATCGACTATATAACAATATGAAGAAAATCTAAAGTCTGGGTCATCAACTAAACAGGCAGACTATTCTTTCTCATAATGACTTAACACCCGGTTGGCAAGAACGAACTGCTTTGCACAGTTTGACGTCAGCCGCTGAAGAAGCTAACTTGGAGGCACTGGTTGGTCAGAGGCGAAGTCTTAGAGCTTAGATAAAACAGGCTAAGTATGCACCGATTGTAGGCAAGGCTTACAATTCCACTACCGTCCAGCACTGGCAGCGAAAAAAGCAAGTTATAACAAAAAGAAATTCAGACGACAAATGTTTCATTTGTGGCTGTCTTGCAAGGCTGCATTGTGTCCGCGAACACAGCAGAGAGAGTGACTAACAATCGGCAATACACCAAAGATTTAACTTTAGTGGAGTGTCCTTTCCTGTTAGTGTATGAACCAAATTGATCAGTTTGAAGAGCAAAACAAACCATAACGTTAATGTAATACACAAGGGATGAGGAAAACAAATTTGGTGCCAATTAAAGTGTCCAGAACAGCCCAACAATTGGCGAACCAGGCAAATATCATGTTTGACTTACTGCTGATGTCTCTCTTCACCAGCAGGATACCCCATTACCCATTGCTACCACGATGAGTAGACTAATGAAGGCATACTTCAAAAGATCATGGAAAACAAGATCTTCTGATAGAAAATGTTACAAGAATTCCATCGTATCAAGAGCCGCGAGCGAACATAAGAAACTTGTAAAAGTTCTGTAGACCTGTAATACGGACAATTACACCCCCACCCGGATCTAAAGTTAGTTTTAAGAACTGGAAACGGATGCAAACTAGTCCATATGTTGTTTACGCAGACCTTCGAATCACTCATTGTTTTCCTTTGAGGGGGCCAACCCACAGAGACTCCTAAACAGCCATAGTGATAATCATCAATTTAGTTCTATTGCCTTCATTATTGTCAGGTCGATGGCGTTCATTCAAGGCCAGTAGTATATCGAGGGCCTAATTGCTGCAAATTACTTCATTAAAACTCATGCAGTCAGTGCGTAATGACTGTTCCCAAAATAATCTGAATTTCTCTGAAATCATGATGACGCCTGAAGACCCAAGAACAGTAATGACGCAGGCAGCCACTCCCTGTTGGATTTGTGGTTTAGGTCCTCTCAATCACACGCAGAGAATCCAACAGTAAGAGACCCCATGATCACATTAGCGGAAAAGTCAGAGTAGCAGCGCACAGTAAATGCAATCTTCAACTAAAGATTGATCCTAAGACATGGAAGCTGCCGCATCTTCTTTCATAAACTTGCGAGTTACGACTCCATCTTATAATGAAAGCATGGACGATTGCTTCGAGGTTCATGCCATTGCCACATCATCAGAAAAGTACAGTGCTTTAACCTAAATAACATGTCTTTTATGACTCTATGCAGCACATGATGGGATCATTAAAGAGATCACTGGCTATGTCCCTTAAAGTCTCTGCCCCAATAACATAAGAATATTTTGACTCAACTCTTGTTAGAAAGGGGCGTTTACCCTTCTGAGTACATGAACAGTTGGAAAGGTTTGATGAAGATACACTTCCGCCTAAAGCCGCGTTCTTTTCTAGTCTTAGAGGATAGGACATCAGTGATTCTCTTACCAGCAAGCTCAAGATGCGTAGGCAGAAGTAAGGGTGTAGAACCAATGAGACTATCATGACTCCTACTTGAGGCTGATACATGTTTGTTTGGCGACGTCGGGGGGGGGGGGGGGGGGGGGGGGAAAATTACAGAAAGACCTGCATGAAACATTATAGCCTGGATCCTGCGCATTACATTTCTGCGCCCGGGGATGAGCTGGCAATGCTTTCTTAAAATTTACGGAGGTACAGATTGATTTAATTGTCAATTTACCAATGATGTCAGATGCTTGAAAACGGATTGCGTGGGGATTAGTATGGGCGTCGCATCATTACTGTAAAGGCAAACATCAAATACTAGATGATTATGAACCCATAAAAGGTCTAACTATCTCATGTATTTAATGCAAACAATCTGTATGGATGGGCTATGGCGCAATCACTTCCATTACGCAACTTCAAGATGTACACAGACGACAATCCGAAAAAAAAAAGTATTCAAAAGGCAATTAAAGTGTTGGGGCAGTTTGACCGCCAGATCAACAGCGGTGGTTCATTCTAGAAGTTGACTAGAAATATCCTCATGAACTCCATGATCCTGCATAATTGGACCTATCCATAGCAGCAGAAAGTCTAGAAGATGGAATCCAAGAGAACCACCTAAACTTGATGCCTAATCATAGGCAAAAAAAAAATATGTCTGTTCATAACAGACTTCTGCAATTTTTATTTAAGACATGGGCTGAAGGTTACAGCAAGTTCATCGCATAATTGCTTTTGATCAAGAACATTCATGAAACCATACATCATGAAGAGAACACTGATCTTAGAACTCTAAATCCACAGATGCTTCAGAAAAAGACATTTTTTCAAGCTGATGAACACACTGTATTGGAAAGACTAGGAGATATCCGCAACCAGCGTAAAGATGTCAGATTAGTCCCAAGAGAACGAAGCAATTAAAGCTTGACTTCAAAACCTAATTATCAGGACTTTAGAAGATTTCCATGATCAGCTTTTTGGCCATAATGATGAAAAAAAAGAAAGTCAAATTTGGAACAAACCTTTATTTATTGGGTTTACTGGTTTTTAGAATTATAGTCAATAGCTTCTTGGATGTAGAGTTTCTTTATGACTACTTAAGCCCTCGTATCCTGAGTTCCAGAGTACTTACAAGATACAGACAGTTTTGTTATAGAAATCCCTACTGAAGACAACTATGAAGAACATGGAAACCGAAGTAGCTAAAGGGCAATGCAGGATGGTATGACACGACCGATTATCCTAAAGATTCGCCTTTGCATTCAATTACTAATAAGAAGGTTTTAGGAAGATGAAGGATGAAATATCTGGAAAGGGTATCTAAAGAGTTTGCTGGTTTGAAGGTAAAAAATGTAACAGTATTACGAGCCAAGGAGAAAATCATTAGAAAGCAAAGGGAATATCTCGGGCAGCGATGTGCAGGTCAAAAACATATCACATGACAACTTCAAAGAACATTGTTTGTCAATAAGAATAAGACTTTTCACATGACACCGAAAAAAACTGCGATCTAATCTACATGAAATCAGACACAACAGTTGGTAACAAAGAAGTCGATAGATAGAACAAACACAAAAACGAGTATTTTTAATCCAGAGTATTTCATATCAATCGGGCCTGGAGGACTGATAAACAGGGGGTTTATATTTTTTCATCAACTTTTGTTATAAGATCCGATCATAGCTTCATCCAATGCATTAATCCTTTTTCTCATGTTTTGCTTGATCGTACGAATTTTTATTTATTATTTACAAGAATTCTTTTCAATCGGTGGTTTTGAGGTTGTTAGGTGATCTGGATGATTTAGCATGCATTGATAATCCCTGAAAATGTTTCCTTAATCCATTAACACGCAAGAAATGATTCCGTATCATTTTTCAAGGTCTCTACCCTTTACCATTCTTGTTTCCGTTCTGCGCTTCCTTCTGGCCTTCCCATATTAAACCAAATTATGTTTACGTCAAATTAATTAAAGCGACTGGTCTGGCGGAATTAATCTGCAGTTCTTTCTTCACAAAAGAACTTTGAGGGCTGGGGGTTGTTTGGGGGGGTTGTGTCAGTTCCGTAAATAAATCACGGGCGATTCAACTTACAATTCTTTTTATTCATACGGGTCAACACTCCAAACGGATCGGTTGCCCTGATGGCGAGTGTCCCCTTCTGCTTCCCCCCCGTAACTAAGGTGCCTTACTTTTAAACCAATGGGTGTAATAGTTTGCTAGGGTGTAGCTGAGTCTTCATCAACATTTATTGTTTTTCTTTGATTCTTGTACTGGTTTTAGGCCTTTAAATTCTTCATTATTCATTTTTGGGCCCGCGCAAAACTGAGGGCAGTCTCTAACCCCAATCTGTGTTTGCGAGAATTGGTCAATAAGCCTCTCAGTGATACGGTAGGAGAAAAGTCGGGCGCGTCGGTTTGTTAAAGTTTTCAAACTAAAGCCTGTGATCTGTGAACTCCTGAATGCCTCTTTTTAATGGTAACTCTATGTTTCAACAAATAATAGATTCACTTGCCCTATAAATTCTTTCCATCATCGACTTGAATCATGCGAAGGATAAGTAAAGGGCCCTCGTTGTATAGTTTAGTTGTATAGCAACAGCAACAGCAGAAGCACTCATTTGTGTTAATGGTTCCGCATCTTTGTATCTTGAAGCTACGTCAATGACTGTGAGCGCGTAACTTAAATCTTTTTCGTCTAATCGTATCAGAGGGTAAATAGTAGAAGATCCATTTGATGGGTGTCGTTCGGTGATTTATTCACAAAGTGTGGTCTCTGTATTCGTTTGGGCGCAGGTAAATAAATTTGCCAAATCGCTTGTTTGATAACGCATTCTTTTGCTGTTTTGTTTCACGTGACTCCCTGCTGCTTGGCTTAGCTTTTTAATTGCCTGTGATGCCCTTCCAAATCCTTTGGGGCGAATAATAGATTTTGTCATTTTTATTACTACAGCCAATTTTAATGTGCAACAAAATATCCCAACGGTCATACAAAGACATAAACCCATGTCTGCATCTTTGGGTTTTTTCTGATGGTTGATAAAAGTCAACTGATTATTTTGGTGGGGGCAATGTTTCGATTGTTGCCTTATTACAAGATAATATTGTTTTATTGCTTGAACAAACATCTTAAATGTGTAAGCTCATGCCCCTGTTTTTTTCAGTGAGTTATTAACAAAATCTAACTGCTCAATTCACTGCTTTTCATAGCTGATCTTGCGCTGCAGCTAGTTGCTTCCACAGACGTTGTTATGTCTTTCTCTCGCCTACATCCCGTAGTTACTAATTGCGTAATTACTACCACTAAAAAGCGAGCGTATTACATTAACCACAGGCGCCGCCAATCATCATTACGAGTGCAGCCAATTTTATAAATGTATTTTTTATTTACATATTTATACTGTCGAGGAATTATTCCTTGCTTGACTAGAAAATCTTTTTGTGGCAAACGAAGCTGCAATAATAGCAATCAGCTTTGCTGAAATCCTCAAAGTCTAGTTTGCCAAGATCTGCTGGTGTTAATTCTTAACAAGCTTTTACCCAAGCATTGCGTTTCCGACACAAAGACCTCCAATAACAGCAGAAATGTATACCAAGGTTGGTAATATTTTTCGGTGCTCTTTATTAGAAAATAAAATAATTATAATTAATAAAAAACATGAACACGCGTGATCTACTACAGCTACAGGGCAGCCTAACTTCCTGAGGACTTATGAATGACCAAGTTGATGACCAAGCTATTATGCCCAAAAAGGAGAGGCTGTATTCTTTGCAGCATGTGGAAAACAAAACAGTTCCCTCGGAACTAATTCAGCAAGAACAAGATTCAACAGATTCTCCCACAAGACATTATAAAGTATCATACAGGTATGAAGCGCAGCTGGGGTCTAGAATGGTGAAAAGTGTGGCAAACGGTTCTTAGTTTTGGGTACACTAAACTAGTCAGGTAGATTTGCTCCCATATGAATTCCTGACAAGATCTTACGTATGATTTAACGCAAGATCCAGTTTTAACAAATTCTTAGAGTCCTCCAGGATGTGATCTATACTACAGATTTTGGAACAATTGTTACGCCATTAATCATGATTAATAACTTTTAATCATATAGATTTTGTTTCCCTTCAAAAAGAACGAGCTGGAAAATCATCAAACCCAAACAGGAAACATTGAACAGTGGAGAAATAACCAAGCCAACAATCAGGCAGAATCAGAAACACTGAAAACCAGGTGGGGCCAGTGAAAAGCCATCCTCATCTGGCGTGTTAAAGTCAGAAAAAAATTAGCAGAGTGGAACAGACAAAAAAAATTAATGTGACAGAATATAACTCATCAAGAAAACATAACAACCGCCAGCGCCAGAACCGTTGATCAATGGCCCGACTATAAAAACTCCATGTGAGACAAGCCTACACACCAAAGTCTTCATGGAATATTTGGAACTTAAAACCTGTTCATTTTTGGCGCCATTGCTGCTGTTGGGGGCAGTTATACGGTTAAAAATAATATACACATGGCTACAGAAACAATAGCAATCAAAAAAATTCTGAACACTAAATACAGAAAAGACAACTGTCACGCCAAAACCGCCAACAACAAAAGATAATTTGATCCATTTCAGATGGAATAATATTTAAGAACTTAATTTTAAATTTTTATATATAAAAATAGAATCATGGCGTATAATCAAATGATAAAGTCCTAAAAATAAAGACAATGGATCTATAAAAGACATTTCCATAGAACCAAAATGTACATCAATGCGGTTGCTTAGGATAGTAAGAACTTCATTTAAGATTTTGCTGACCGATTTTCTGCGCAGAGGACGACGAGCAAGATTTTCTCAGTGATGACGCCTTTTTTTGAGGCGTGTGTGTACTATATTAGACATCCACTATATAAGACAAAAACATAGAATGTATTGTTATTTTTGACAAGTCTAACATTGAATAAGAACTTGGTTGTACTTAGAGGGCTCGACTTGATATATGATCATAGGTTTAACTGAAGTAAAAACTTGAGGATGCTCATGAGGGCAGACTTCAGTTAAGAACTTAGAGAAGTGGACTGGGGTGACTTGGGGATGACTTAAGGATGACTTGAGGACAACTTGAGAATAACTTGAGTAAGAACTTGGGAAGACTTAGAAGTGACTTGGGTAACTTCAGTTCAGAACTTGTGGATGACTTGAGTGTCGTGCGTGGGGTGGGGTGGGGGTGGGGGGCGTGCGATTGCGTGTGTGTGCGCAGAACCTTTGATTATTTATAAGAACAATGTTCAGATAAAAATAGTTTAATTATCATAAAACAACAAAACAAAAACAATAACAGCAAACAACACGCACAAACATTTAAAAATAGGGAAGTGCTTGCATAGGAAATGGGAAAGGGTTTTATGGTTGGCGCTTAAGCGACGTAAATTCAAGAGACGGCTGTCGGTCTCTCTGTCAAACTGAAGATAATTCAAAGTCAGCCACCAAGTGCATTATCACAAGCTTGATTCAAAAAAACCAGACTAGCGTTGAATAAAGTATCACTCTGTGGCCGCCCGAAGGTAAGAGCCAAAAAAGTTGAAGCAGGACGTTGAAGCGAAGCAGTGAAGCCAGTAATCACCAGCAGTATATACAAAGTCATGGAGTGCTTTGGTGGAAATTCAAGGCAGTCAGCTCTAAAAATAGTACCGTACATGCAAGAACAGTACTAATATTTAGAGCCACGTCAGTGGTAGGCCTGCATGGTCTTACAGTCGCTGCGCGACTGTTGCTACCACGCCACACAGAACCCTGCCTCAAAACAAGCCCGACCGTTCATGCATAACGTACTATATTTAGAGTCATGTCATACTACAGCTGTGGCTCGTGCTCTTTCTAGGTCAATCAGCGGCTTCCGCCTGATTGGACCCAGTATTGCTTGGGTGCTTTCTAGCCGATCAATGCAGGCAAAAAGCCAGGCCAGCGGTAGTAAAACTGGGCTGTGGAAGTGGCTCAATTACCACCTGCCATGCAGGTTCTAACACGTCATGTGTATCATGCCAGAATGCTTTAAAGTTGGGGAAGGATGTAGTAATTTCAGAATGAGTTTACGTTTGTTGTATAACACATTGAAAGAAAACGTCGAGTTTTTTTGTGAACATTTTGGGATTAAGAATAAAACAAAATGACAGGGGGGGGGGGGGGGGGGGGGCTTCATTAGTCTTCTTGCACGGAGTGTAGATCAACCACAAATCTTCTTTCAGATAAGACTCCAGTTTTTTTTGTTTTTGACTGTTTTCCAAAATGTTCTTCTTTCTGAAGCCATGCCCTAAAAAAAGAGCCTAGAAAGAGATTTCCTTTCGTCATCTTTCACAGAGTAACAAGCACTCTGTAAGATGGGCTTCCATTTCTTGAACTTTCAAAGGTTTTGTTTTCATCAAATGTTCGGAAGGTAGCTTCACAAAGCGGTGTTTTCAAATATTTGTCAAGATCTTCACTGATAAGTCCGCGTTTTTGTTGCGGAAAAACAAAAACGAAATCTTCCTTTTGGCTTTGAGGAGGAGAACAAGGCTCGCCACTCCAATTTCATTTGACAAAAAATTTGCCATGGCCTCATGATAAAACAAAGTATTTTTTCCCACAAGATCGTCGTGTTGCTCAGAAGAAAGTTTCCTTGCGAAGATAACAACATTTCACCGTTTCTTGAGTAATATTATCGCCACCTTCCCGCCACTCGCGAGAAGCATTGACACATCCACTTCCCTGACCGCCATGTTTTTACATACACAAGTTCTCCTGAAAAATGAGCTAGCCACACTCACAACAGACGGTCTTCAGCACGTCATTCCAGATGTAAAATGGTAGAAGTTAGCCACAACACAAAGCGTCACGTGGATTTAAGGCTCAGCATTTGATTTGATAAGAGGCTACACAAATCTGGCACGCAGCAAAGCTCTCCTGTCACGCGGTATTGCACTTGCTAAATCGTGAAGCCCAACATCACACATTAAGTGAACAGGTGTCAACCTAATGGCGGGATCTTTGCAGTATTCTGATAGTGCGGATTCCTTAGCAGGTTAACAATTAGCAATTAAAGGTTAACAGCCCCGACCGCTTGTGTTAATGAGGGGCGCGTTCAGCCAACTGCTCTGGTTATTATCCCTACGTTACTCTATGTGGGATGTGTTCAGGCCACTGCTGCTTTCCCCTACGTTTACCCTCTGAAAAGTTTTGTGATAATCGTTAATTTTTGATTGATTGACGTCTTACTTGTCAGAGAACAGGAAACATTATTCTGGGCCACTTTCGCCCGAAATGGTTGAGGGCGAAAGTGGCCCAGAATGAAGGTTTTCCTGTTCTCTCGCGCTCTCTGTTCACGTATCCTGCTGTTCTGTCACCCCCCTCCCCCCCTAAACCCCTTCCTCCTCACCAGCGCTCCTCTGTTCACTCCCTGCTGTTTCTGTTTCACCCCCTCCCTCCCCCTCCCCCTTCCCTTCACGCGCTCTCTGTTCACTCCTGCTGTTTCTGTTCACCCCACTCTCCCTTCCCCCTTCCCGTCAGCGCTCGCTGTTCACCTCCCTGCCTGTTACTGTTCACGACCCCCTCCCTCCCCTCCCCTTCCCTCACGCGCTCTCTGTATCCTCCTGCTGTTCTTGTTCCCCCCCCCCCTCCCCTCCCCTTCGCCTTCCCGCACGCGCGTCTCTGTTACGGGCGTCCTGCTGTACTGTTCACCCCTCCGCCCCTCCCTCCCCCTTCCCTCACCGCGTCTCTGTTCACGGGTCCTGCTGAGATGTCTTTCACGACCCCCTCCCTCCCCCTACCCCTCCCCTACCCCCTTCCCTCACGCGCTCTCTGTTCAAGTCCTCTGTTCTGTTCTCCCCCACTTTCCCTCCCTTTCCCCCCCCTTCCCACAACGCGCTCTCTGTTCAAGTCCTGCTGTTCTGTTCACCACACCCCTCCCTCCCCCTTCCCATAGCCCCCGCTTCCCTCAGCGCGCTCCTCATGTTCAATCCTGCTGTTCTGTTCACCCCCCCTCCTCCCCCTTCCCCCCCCCTTCCCTCACGCGCTCTCTGTTCACTCCTGCTGTTCTCTTCACCCCCCTCCCTCCCCCTTCCCTCACGCGCTCTCTGTTCACTCCTGCTGTTCTGTTCACCCCCTCCCTCCCCCTCCCCCTTCCCTCACGCGCTCTCTGTTCACTCCTGCGTTCTGTTCACCCCCACTCCCCCCCCTTCCCTCCCCCTTCCCTAAACGCGCTCTCTGTTCAATCCTGCTGTTCTGTTCACCCCCTCCCTCCCCCTTCCCTCCCCCTTCCCTCACGCGCTCTCTGTTCACTTCTGCTGTTCTGTTCACCCCACTCCCCCCCCCTTTTCCCTCCCCCTTCCCTCATGCCTCTCTGTTCACTCCTTCTGTTCTGTTCACCCCCCTCCCTCCCCCTCCCCCTTCCCTCACGCGCTCTCTGTTCACTTCCTGCTGTTCTGTTCACCCCCCTCCCTCCCCCCCCCCCCTTCCCTCACGCGCTCTCTGTTCACTCCTGCTGTTCTCTTCACCCCCCTCCCTCCCCCTTCCCTCACGCGCTCTCTGTTCACATCCTGCTGTTCTGTTCACCCCCCTCCCTCCCCCCTCCCCCTTCCCTCAACGCGCTCTCTGTTTCACTCCTGCTGTTCTGTTCACCCCCTCCCTCCCCCTTCCCTCACGCGCTCTCTGTTCACTCCTGCTGTTTTGTTCACCCCCCCCTCCCTCCCCCTTCCCTCACGCACTCTCTGTTCACTCCTGCTGTTCTCTTCACCCCCTTCCCTCCCCCTTCCTTCACGCCCCTTTTCTGTTCACTCCTGCTGTTCTGTTCATACCCCTCCGCCCCCTCCCCCCTTCCCTCACGCGCTCTCTGTTCACATCCTGCTGTTCTGTTCACACCCCTCCCTCCCCCTCCCCCTTCCCTCACGCGCTCTCTGTTCACTCCTGCTGTTCTCTTCACCCCCCCCCTCCCTCCCCCTTCCCTCACGCGCTCTCTGTTCACTCCTGCTGTTCTGTTCACCCCCCCTCCCTCCCCCTTCCCCTTCCCTCACGCGCTCTCTGTTCACTCCTGCTGTTTTGTTCACCCCCCCTCCCTCCCCCTCCCCTTCCCTCACGCGCTCTCTGTTCACTCCTGCTGTTCTCTTAAATCCCCCCCTCCCTCCCCCTTCCCTCACGCGCTCTCTTTTCACATCCTGCTTTTCTGTTCACCCCCCCTCCCTCCCCCTCCCCCTTCCCTCACGCGCTCTCTGTTCACTCCTGCTGTTCTGTTCACCCCCTCTCTCCCCCTCCCCCTTCCCTCACGCGCTCTCTGTTCACTCCTGCTGTTCTCTTCACCCCCCCCCCCCTCCCCTCCCCTCCCCCTTCCCTCACGCGCTCTCTGTTCACTTCTGCTGTTACTGTTCACCCCCTCCCTCCCCCTCCCCTCCCCCTTCCCTTTACGCGCTCTCTGTTCACTCCTGCTGTTTTGTTCACTCCCCCCCCCCTCTCCCTCCCCCTTCCCTCACGCGCTCTCTTTTTCACTCCTGCTGTTCTCTTCACCCCCCTCCCTCCCCCTCCCCCTTCCTTCACGCGCTCTCTGTTCACTCCTGCTGTTCTGTTAAACCCCCCTCCCTCCCCCCTCCCCCTTCCCTCACGCGCTCTCTGTTTCACTCCTGCTGTTCTGTTCACTCCCCTTCCCTCCCCTTCCCTCACGCGCTCTCTGTTCACTTCCTGCTGTTCTGTTCACCCCCCCTCCCTCCCCCTTCCGTCACGCGCTCTCTGTTCACTCCTGCTGTTTTGTTCACCCCCTCTCCCCCTCCCCCTTTCCTCACGCGCTCTCTGTTCAACTCGTGCTGTTCTCTTCACCCCCCTCCCTCCCCCTTCCCTCACGCGCTCTCTGTTCAACTCGTGCTGTTCTTTTCGCCGACCCGACCATGCACGGGGCGGATGTCACTCACTACAGAATGGATTTTTTTTTTTCTTTTTATCTGGTCGCTTTGTTCCGTTCCAAAGTTCCAAAGTAAGTGGCCTATTCGCGCGTGTGTATGTGTGTGAAATTCAATCTCCTTATCTTATGTCAACTCCGCCACTGTGTACATAGGAGGAAACAGCATGGAAGGAGGGACAAGGCTCGTGTCTTCATGTCAGTTGAGGGTGGTGGGGAGGGAGGGAGGGACAGGATGCGGGTATAACATTGTGCTTTGTCAGTACGAAACTGCTTTGCCCGTAATCAAGTACAGGAATATATTACACTTTCGAAAAAAAAATTGAACCAGTTTTATCCAGTGCAGACGTAAAATCAACAACACCAGTTGAATTTCATCTTTCCCACCGTCAATCTCCAATTTGATTATTCTTTCCACAGTGACAATATGTCACTGGACACATGGAATGTGATTATTGTGAATCTGTGTGATTGTTTGGGATACAAGGAATGTGACAGTGAATCAATGTGATTGTTTGGGATACACGAATGTGAGTGTGAATCTGTGTGTGTGATTGTTTGGGATACATGGGATGTGAGTGTGAATCTGTGAGATTGTTTGGGATACATGGAATGTGATTGTGAATCTGTGTGTGTGATTGTTGGGATACATGGAATGTGAGTGTGAATCTGTGAATTGTTTGGGATACATGGAATGTGATTGTGAATCGTGAGATTGTTCGGGATACATGGAATGTGATTGTGAATCTGTGTGTGTGATTGTTTGGGATACATGGAATGTGAGTGTGAATCTGTGTGTGTGATTGTTTGGGATACTGGAATGTGAGTGTGAATCTGTGTGATTGTTTTTGGGGTACACGGAATGTGATTGAATCTGTGTGTGTGATAGTTTGGGATACATGGGATGTAGTGTGAATCTGTGAGATTGTTTGGGATACATAGGATATGAGTGTGAATCTGTGTGATTGTTTGGGATACGTGGAACGTGATTGTGAATATGTGTGTGTGTGATTGTTTGGGATACATGGAATGTGAGTGTGAATCTGTGTGTGTGATTGTTTGGGATACGTGGAATGTGAGTGTGAATCTGTGTATGTGATTGTTTGGGATACATGGAATGTGATTGTGAATATGTGTGTGTTATTGTTTGGGATACATGGAATGTGAGTGTGAATCTGTGTGATTGTTTGGGATACATGGAATGTGATTGTGAATATGTGTGAGTGATTGTTTGGGATACATGGACACTCTCTCTCTCTCTCTCTCTCTCTCTCTCTCTCTCTCTCTCTCTCTCTCCTCTCTCTCTCTCTCTCTCTCTCTGCATTTGTGTGTGTGTGTGTGTGTGTGTGCGCGTGCGTGCGCGCGCGCGCGTGCGTGCGTGCGTGCGTGCGTGCGTGCGTGTGTGTGTGTGTGTGTGTGTGTGTGTGTGTGTGTGTGTGTGTGTGTGTGTGTGTGTGTGTGTGTGTGTGTGTGCGTGCGTGCGTGCGTGTGTGTGTATCATTTGTGCCTTTTTCGCCCATGTCTTTTAGTTCAGCTATCATTTGTGCCTTTTTTGTCCATGCCGTTTAGTTCAACTATCATTTATCTCTTTTTCGCTGATGCCGTTTTAGTTCAACTATCATTTGTGTTTGTTTTTTTCGCCCATGCCATTTAGTTCAAGTGTCCTTTGTGCCTTTTTCGCCCATGCCTTTTAGTTCAACTATTATTTATGCCTTTTTCGCCCATGCCTTTTATTTCAGCTATCATTTGTGTCTTTTTCGCCGTGCCGTTTTAATTCAACTATCATTAATTTTGTGCCTTTTTCGCCCATGCCGTTTTAGCTCAACATCATGTGTCTTTTTCACCCTTGCCGTTTTAGTTCAACTATAATTTGTGTCTTTTCGCTCATGCCATTTTTGTCCATGCCCTTTAAATCTGAACCCTTTTTGTCCATGCCTTTTAAATCTGAACCCTTTTTGTCTTTGCTTTTTAAATCTGAACCCGTTTTGTCTTTGCCTTTTAAATCTGAACCCTTTTTGTCCTTACATTTAAATCTGAACCCTTTTTGTCTTTGCTTTTTAAATCTGAACCCTTTTTGTCTTTGCCTTTTAAATCTGAACCCTTTTGTCTGTGCATTTTAAATCTGAACCCTTTCTGTCTTTGTATTTAAATCGAACCCTTTTTGTCCA
>JAFLJL010014343.1:0-22874 GCA_018398815.1 Conus ventricosus | reverse complement strand
CGCGCGTGTATGAGTGTCTGTCTGTGCCCTATGTGTGGTGTGTGTGTGTGTGTGTGTGTGTGTGTGTGTGTCAACGTCACGAAACTGTGAACAGCTCCAGATCAGGTTTTGTTGTTGTTGTTGTTGTTGTTGTTTTAGATCAGTTTACCCCGGCCCATGTTGACACCTTTTCGTCCCGTGTCTGCCCAGTGTTAATACTGCTTCTCCTAAGTCTGTCCCGTGTTGAAGAGACTACTGTGTTAGTAGCCTGGTGTCAGTCTCGTGTGTACCAACACCTTCGGCCCATGCGCTCGCTCAGTCTGTGCTGTCAGTGCCAACAAGTCGGTTTACCCTGCTCTCTCTGTGTGTGTGTGTGTGTCTGCCCGCCTCTCTGTCTGTCTGTCTCTCTCTGTCTCTCTCTTCTCTGTCTGTCTGTCTGTCTGTCTCTCTCTGTTGCGCGCGCGTGTATGAGCGTGTGTTTGTGTGTGGTGTGTGTGTGTGTGTGTGTGTGTGTGTGCCCGCCTCTCTGTCTGTCTGTCTCTCTGTCTCTCTCTTCTCTGTCTGTCTGCCAGTGATTCTCTCTCTCTCTTCCGCCACAGGAAAAGGCGGCTTTAAGGCCACTTTCGCCCAAAAACACGGTGGTTGAGCAAGTGAGTCAGGATTGGTAAAATACTGTTCTCTAGCCCTCTTGCACAGCCCCACGACATGGGTAGTCCATTTCAGGTCAGAAGAAATCTGTATGCCCAGGTAAGGGTTTTGGTGGACTTGCTTCAAGATCGTGTTGTTCAGGCTGTAGAAGTGGCTTGACCGGTTCGAGGTGGAGAGGACATGGCATTTCTTCGCATTAAAGCGCATTCCCCACTGGTTTGCCCACTTTTCCAAGTTTTTGAGGTCTTGCTGGAGGATGAGATGGTCCTGAATGGAGTGAATTGGTCTGTACAGAAGGCAGTCATCAGCAAAGGGGCGTACTGTTGACTTTACTGATGCCGGAAGGTCGTTGATATGGCACAAGAACAGCAAAGGGGCGAGCACGGTGCCTTGGGGACCCCAGACAAGACTGCTGCTTCCTCAGATGTGTCACCCTCCAGCACCACCCTCATCCTCCGTTTGGTAAGAAAGGTCTGTAGCCATGTCAAGATGGGTCCACGTATACCATAGTACCAATTCATAGTGGTCCAATTTCAGCAGAAGACGGTCATGAGGCACGGTGTCGAATGCCTTGCTGAAATCTAGAATAATAATGTCAGTCTGGCAGCCTGGGAGGAGAGAATGTCCTGCATGGTGGTCAACAACTGAGTTTCGCAGGAATGACCAGCTCTGAATCCATGGTTTCTATTGGTGAGGATTCGATGCTTTTCCAGATGGCAGTGGAGATGACGGCAGATAATATGTTCCAAGATCTTGCATGGAACTGATGTCAGTGAAACTGGTCTGTAGTTCTCAGCCTTATGGCGATCTCCTTTCTTTGGGACTGGTGAGACATTCGCAGACAGCCAGTCAGATGGAAGTTGTCCTGTCATAAGTGAGACCTTGAATATGGCTGCCAGCGAGGGAGCGATTTTGTCTGCACATGTTCTAAGGATACGGTCTGGAATTCCATCTGGTCCAGAGGCTTTAGCTGGGTTAAGGTTCCGCAGCAGTTTCGTAATACCTTCTGTCTTGATGGTCAAATTTTCAAGTGTGGGGTAAGCTGTTTGCTGGAAGTCTGGTAGAGGGCCCCTAACTGGAGGTGTGAAGACACACAAATTGTTGCAGCAGGATGGTTGCCTTGGAGGCACTGTCGCTGAACAGGGTAGTACCTTTCTTTAGTGGAGCGACACCTGTGCTGTCTTGTCCTCTAGATTTCACATACTTCCAGAAGGGCTTGGTATTGTTCTCTTTCATGCTGTCTTCTATTGCGGTGTTTACAAATTTCCATTCTGCCTGTCGGAGTTTCCTTCTAAATGCCTTCTGAATAAAGCGAAAATTTGCCCAGTTGTTTGTACGCTTCGCTTGCTTGTACTGTTGTAGAGTCTTTTCTTCCGACGGAGCAACTTGCGTATGTTATAATTGAACAATGGCAGGTTATGACTAGGTCGTCGGAGGCTGGATGGTATGTGGCGTTCTACCGCAGACATCAAGGATGTCTTGAAGTGTGTTATTTATAAGATAGGCATGCAACTAGACCGAAATTAAATTGAAAAATAATGAGGGGACGCAAATAGGCCGTAAGGCCTAAAGGCTAAAAAAAAAAAGCCGGTCCCTATTACTACTACTACGACTAGTACTACTCATCTGTCCATATTGCTAATGTGTAGCAGGGCATCAGTTGACCCAGTTCCATAAAAACATGGAATACATGCTTTCAAAACAAAATGATAGCAGCAAGTGATCAAAAACTCTTTAAAATATCACGATTCGTGTATACTTATTGCTTTATAATCATAATTGAGCTGATTTAAGAATGAATAGAACTGAAGTGGAACCGCAATCTCAAATCTCGTTCACAGTGACGAGGAGGCCGACTGGCGATACTGTTGTCCAGTCGCCTGACTTTCGCCTGTGAGTGGGTGGTATCTTTGAAAGTGTTTTGCACAAACTATTCATAAGTCAGTGAATGAAAACATACAGATTAAGCTGAGAAAAGGTTTAAAACAAATAACCAAAATGTTACTTACCCTGACACATGACTTGTGCTCTTGTAACACAAATACGGGAAAGGCCACGTGTAGATCGCTTGTGATACATCAACACGTACTCATCGAAGCCGCATGGTGTGATGAAATCGCGCGAGACTTTGCGATACGGGGTCGATACGTTACCAATCTGTTCCCTATCGGGTACGTGACGTCTAATCTAAAGGTCTCCAATATTAATTGTTCGTTAATTCACGACCTGTACAGGTACTACATCGGTTCCTCGTGGATTTCGGTCTGGAAACAACTTGACATAACAGCCCCAATATTCGACAGTTTTGAGATCTGCATATTGACGATTTTCTATTTTTACTTCCCCAGATATTTTACTATTACCTGGGCCTGAATTTGGCCATTGCTTTTAACTTCTTGAATATCGAGTGCGACCCCTTGTTGCCAAATTTGCTCCAGGGGCCAACAGTCTGAGTCGCACTGTTTTATGTTATTTTATTTTACTTTTTAACATGCGCGCTGGTGACCTACTCGTTTTTGAGTGAACCAGTATTTTAGGAAGAAGAATATTCATGGGAGCTAAATCTCACTTCGTCCGAAGGACGGAAATTAATTATTGTTGTTGTTTTCTCCCTTGCATGTGTACACGTCTTTTTGTACTCCAGGGAGTACTTCAGAATGGGAACGAAGAAATGCTGTGTGTGTGTGTGTGTGTGTGTGTGTGTGGTCAAAATGTGTTCCACTCGCTCCAGACAAAACTACTGGGTCGATTTTCTGAAAATTTGTAGGTGTGTTCATTATGGATCAAGGATGATGCCCGACGTTTTAGTTTACCGTTACAGCCGTTTCTATGCCTGATGTTTTAGTTTGCCCCGTTACAGCCCTTACTAACGGCTGTAACGGCCTGTAACGCTTTTTCTTCTTTATGGAATATCTCAGAAAGTACTTGACCGATCTTTCTGAAAATTTGTAGGTATGTTCATTATGGGTCACGAGTAATGCCCGATGTTTTAGTTTACCGTTATAACCGTTACTAACGGCTGTAACGGCCTGTAACGGTTTTTCTTCTTTATGGAATATCTCAGAAAGTACTTGGCCGACCTTTATGAAAATTAGCAGGTATGTTCATTATGGGTCACGGATGATGCCTGATGTTTTAGTTTGCCCCGTTACAGCCCTTACTAACGGTTGTAGCGGCCTGTAACGGTTTTTCTTCTTTATGGAATATCTCAGAAAGTACTTGGCCAATTTATAAGCGGTTTGGATGACCTTGTGACAAATCGGATCCTCTGTCCATATGTAAGTGATGCAATGCTGAAAATGGATTAAACAACCGTTAAAAACCGTTATTCTGACGTTATTTCTTATATATAGGTGGATTTTAATGAAATTTGGTATATAGAAAGGTTATCGCACACAAATGGCACTTCTATATAGTGTTTCAAAATCTGACCGTTAAAAACCGTTATTCTTGACATATTGTCCAATTTGGATGAGATTTGGTATGTACACAGGCTTTAGCCCAGTGAGGACTAAAATACTGGTTTCAAAAGCGTATATCGGTGATATAACCGATAAACTGTTATTTTGCCGTTATTTTTTATATATTGGTGGATTTTAATGCAATTTTGTATATAGAAAGGTCATCACACACAAATGGCACTTCCATGCAGTGTTTCAAAATCTGACCGTTAAAAACCGTTATTCTTGACATATTGTCCGATTTGGATGAAATTTGGTATGTACACAGGCTTTAGCCCAGTGAGGACTAAAATGCCAGTTTCAAAAGTGTGCATCAGTTAAATAACCGTTTAAAACCGTTATTTTGCCTTTATTTCTTATCTCACAAAGCACTTGGCCGATTTATAAGCGGTTTGGAAAACTGGGAGTACGTTTATATGCTTCACATCTTTTTTTCTCTCTCTCTCTCTTTTTTTTTTTTTTTCTCTCCCTTTTTACATTCTGCGTTTACTTGTTCCCTTCATTTCAGGAAACAAACTAAAAGCCTAACGGTAGAGACATGCGTATGTGTTGTGGTCGAGTTGTATTTGCATTGAAAAATTATGTATGAATGATCACAGCTTACGTTTTACATTACTGCTTCCGGATATGACAGTTTTTAAAAGATGAACAAAATACTGATTTCCAACCAAAATGAAACGAATTCAAAAGTCAAGTACAGATATTGAAAATCAGTGTCACATAAGGTTTCAGTTTGTATTCTATGCTTTATGTTGACAAGTTTTTTTAAGGCATAAAATAACTGACACCAGTGGTCAGATCAAAACGCTTTTCTTTTCTGAATAATTATTGAAAATGTGTACACTGGTTTTTCTTAAAAATCTCAATCCTGTTCCTGTTAACATATCTGTTCTAGTGGCAAATTTAACTGAGATATATCAATTCTAGTGACAAATCTCACTGAGATACCAAGATACAGTCATGTTAGAATCAGATGTTGAGGCTGAATCCCCATCGAGTGGGAAAAGCATTTGTATTGATGTTTTAAATGGTGACTTTCTCATCTCAGAAACAGATTTGATTATCAAAATTTATATTCGTATAAGTTCAGAATGTCTTGTACATAATCACTATCAAAATGTTAACCAGTAGCATTCAGCATTTAGTCCTCTGCCATGACACATTACAGCCACAACCAAAGTAGCAGTTTATATATCTATATAACATTCAGTTGATGAGGACTTCAGCAGATGGATGTATGGGGTTTGTTTCAGATAAAAGACAAGTGAGCTGGTACCGGTGCTGGATTAACTTGTTTCCTCAGTCTCAGCTACTTCATCGATTGTTTTATGCTCAAATTTTTGTTTGTTTGCATGTTGAGATTGATAAAAGAAAAGAAATGGATGGCACACAAGAAAGGCATCCTTGCTATCACTAAACCTGTGCATACAAAATCTTAGCAACTGAATTTTTAAAATTTCAAGTATAGCATAAAAAAAAAAAGGAAAGATTCAACAAAAGTAGAGCGAGTTAACTTATACTACAACCTGTGGTGTGTTATTCTATTTTCAGTCTTCCGTCAGATGACCATAGAACTGACGGATGGAATAAAACGTTAAATAGCTTTTTTAGTTTGATAAGCAAATTCTCGCAAACACACCACTCCTTTCCACAGCCACGAGGCCTCTTTATCTTACCTTCCACATTGCTGAGACTTCCCACACACTGAGTTTCAACTGTCTTCCTCTTTTCTATTTTCACTGCCACCCCTTTTCCTCAAACCCTAACTCCTTCCCTCCAAGCAAATCCAACCATACCATCTTCCACCGGTCCGCTGTTCCACCTCCATCAAAGTGATCACTGCAACCATAGTGACATGTGAACATCTGTATTAATCACAGGTAACTTGTGAACAACAGTAATAAACACTAGGTAACTTGTGAAACATCTGTATTAATAACAGGAACTGAGTAAAAAGACAGAGTCAACCGTGAAAATACCTTGAAAAACAACAAGTGCCTAGAGAACAGATAAATGTCTTTTCAACCCCACTTGCTCAACCACTCGAGTTTTTGGGCGTAAAGTGTCCCTAAAGCCGCCTATTCCCCTGTGGCGGAAGAGAGAGAGAGAAGAATCACAATCACCGTCAAGACAGACAGACAACAGAGAAGAGAAGACAGAGAGAGAACAGACAGCCAGACAGAGAGGCGGCATACACACACACACACGCAAGCGCATAGATTTACTGTTCTCTGCAAGTAATACGTCAAAAACCAAAAAATACCGATTATCAACAAACAAACATACTGTGCAGGGATATCCGTTATTTAATACTAATTTAACTAAACTTTTCAGATTTTAGTTTTTGTTTAATCCAATGTTTTTCTGTCTTTTTCAAAAACATCATATTCGTCGCAAACAATCTTCAAATGATCCTTATGTCTTTCATGGTGAAATAAACTACCAGTTCCCTTTAACTGTCCTAAAGTCTTTTTAAAACCGAGTTTATATTTCTGTGCATAAAAAATCCCCACACATTATCCCAGCATGTCATCCGTGAAAGCTAGTTTCGACAAAGTGTTCTCTTTTAAACTATGTCTCTTTCTGCTGAACAGTCATCTATAATTAATAGTGTATGCGTTCCTTCCAAACAGTCCTATAAAACTGTTCTAAAACACTCACTCAGTTTATTGCTAGGATCAACAAAATAGATTCATCATCTGTCCATATAAACCTTCTAAAAGATAAGCATTGTTCCATTTAAGTGTTGGGCAGAAATCACAATATGATCAAAATTATAACGATAAACAGTTTGTAACCAGGTTTTGATGATAATATTGTTTTTTTCCACAACCATCTGTCCACAAAACAATGAACAATGAAGGGGTTTTTTGTCATAAAGTTAAAACTGCTCCATAGATTTAATAACAGAACTTAATCTAATCCCAGTTTATTGTTTTTAATCATTCTCTCTGTCAAAACTTTGTTCAGTGTAATAAAACCCTATGAGGCCCTAAATGCGTAAATTAATCCAATTCAGTTCTGTAAGATTGTATCTTAACTAATATAGACTAATATTGTTTGTTGCTTGTTGTTATGACCTTAATATCCTCGCCATTGTGAAAATGACGACGGTAACTTTAAGTTTTACAACGTCTAAGTTTTGCCAGCTAATTAGAATTCCTTTTAGAAGGACGTCACTAATGCCCCACAACCCCATCCCTCTTTAACATCTTTTAAGACAGAAATTTCAATATCATTGTGATCTGTCTCCTAATATTTTCCTTTGGCGGAAATGATCTGTAATTTTGTTAGAAGCATCTTTCAAAATCAGATTCTCTACTGTGGAGGATTACTTTTATATTCCCATACGGCTTTAATTTCAATCTCTTTTCTGACTATTGTCCTCTGGCATAAGACTAACTAAAGGGCCAAGTTGAATGCTTTCTGAAACTTTTTTGGCGCTAAAATATGTAAAAGGGCTAATAATTCAAATTAATTTCCCATTCGAAATATGTTTCAAGTGCCATTTGAAGGTCAGGTTTTCGAACATTTATATTCATACTGGCCAACCAATTTTGCCTCCTAGATTGCGCAGACTGTTCTAGTTTAGGAAACTATTACGTCGCAACCTCTTTGGCGTTTATAATCACCATCTTTAGTGTACTCATACTCCCATACAAAAGATGCCTATCTCACCGTTCTGCTTCAAAGTCCGCAACGCTGCAAGGACTTATAATTCTAAGTTAACACCTCACAGCGCTAAAGAAACACCAGGTCTTCTGGCCCACGCACTCGTCATTAATTTTTTAGCAGCTTATTATTTTATTTCCAAAACAATGTGCAGGTAATCACATTTTACGACTTGCCCCGTTTTGTCCTTTGATTTTTTATATTAAATGATCCGACCCTCCCACAAACTAATCTTTAAACTGAAAATTAGGAATTGTATAATTCATAATCGCAATAAGCACTTTCCCTGACGGCAGAGGTCCCTTAAAACAGTTGAGGGCCTTCCATCAATAAGTTTTCATCATCCATCTTAGCTCATCTAAATGAACATAGAGTAATGAAAGTAATGCAAGATTGGAGCGGTACTTTCCCCCTCAAACGTAGTTTCAATCTGCGAAACACTAAAACTATTGAGTGGGTAGATTGCAGTTGTAAAGCCTAGCATTATTAGCTGCTCTTTATCAAAATCGTATTTTGCTTTCTTAGTTTTGGAATGTAATATTGTTTTTTTAGATTTGCAGTGTTAAGTTTAAGAGTAATGTCTAAGTTACTCATTGCTTCTTTGTGAGCAAAACCGTAATAACCCATCAGTAATGTTAACAGTTTAACGTCGTTTGTTCTCCTTTCCATATTTTGTAAACTTATTATTCCACCTAGTCTTTAGTTTATATTAAACCAACCACTTTGTAAAATATTCATGGAGCGCGCGACCGTTTTTGGCCCCCCAATTGTTAACAATATCAAATGTTCTAAAAACGAAGGGCGTCTTGAGTTGTTATTGTTAACAAACCTTTTTTTAAAACAAATTAAAAAATGAGTGCAATCAAATATACTGATGCAAAATATTCTGTTGGGCGCACAACAATCATTAAAAAATAGTAACAACTGACACCGCTCGACATTTCTGTGACCCAACTGTCGCTTTTCATAAAAAAGTGATACGCCATTCACAGATATCTTAAAAACCCCCCTATTAAAAAAAAGACTACATCGCGAAAGCGTGGTATAGTCAATCCGATGCAGTTTATCAGAAACCAGTTAAATTTGCAGGGGTTTTGTGCATCAACTGGTGTGGAGTGTCGTATGGCTGATCACTTAAAATCATCCTGATCCTTTGTGAGGTTCAGTGTACAGATTTCATATATTATTACACCTTAAGTTGCGTAATTTGACTGAACAGCGAGCGCCATTTACCAAATGACAAAACCGTTATAAAAAGTCCATTCAGCAACCATAATAGACTGAAGGCATTTGAAAGATCAGTAACGAATTCAATATTAACACCAAGACGGACTATAAGAGACAAAAGTTGGATCTTAAACATGGTCCTATGCACCCCATATTTTTTGGGGTCATGCCCAGAAAGTTTAAATTTGACTGGAATCGGGGGGTCCTTACACATCTTTCTCTTCAAGCGCAACAGATTTTTCACCTCGGGACCAATAGAGCAAGAGCATAAAACAGCATGGACAACATTTAACTTAGACACTTCTAAGGGCCTAACAAGGGCGGGGAATAAACGAATAAACGACACTATTCGTACTTAACGTTTGGGTTGTTTGCAAGGTCCGCAAGCACAGGCAAGATCAAGCATAACGAACCTTCTACTGGGCTTTTGACGCGCAAAAACAATACATAGCAATTTAGAGGACGCCATTAATTCTAGTTAATTTGTCCTTCAATATAAAAAGGTACCAAAATGTGTTTACAATACGCAAGATCGAAAGTATACTTTGCTGTTTGCACTGGTTTATACATGCAGCCTTCTACCTTAGCTCCAGATAGGAAAAAATAATAAACTATAATAAAAAATTCTTATAGCAGGCAATGAACATATGGATGGAAAACGACATAAATTCTGAGCCAGTAATATTGCAAGCATTAAAAGAACCGCCCAAGAATAAGTCCATCCAATCGGCCAGGTGCGGCCCAAAGCCCAAAGGCCATTGAAGACTCACAGCTCGCGGTCTCTGTTCGCGATGACCAAGATAAGAAAAGACAGCGCATGTTTCTTTGATAACTTGGCGCTAGGATAACTCGGTCCTTAATTATACTAAATATTAACCCAACTATTAAGAGAACTAAAGCCCATAAGTGCTCGGCCATAAAGCCAACTAATTTGCTTGCAGTAGACAAAAGCCAGCAGACAAACCTCCCCAAATTTCCTGTAAAGCGTTCCCGGCTTGATAACCACTAATTTTTTTAATAAACTTGCAAGATGATCAAGCAGTTTTATTACCCATGATATATCAGGCGATGGCGGCGGAGGCCCAGGACCTTTGACCTCACCGCCGCCTGTCATAGCCAACACCAGCGTGCCTTAAAGCAAAACCTAAGGCTTTATAACGCATACTAATGTGACTCCTTGCTCTCTAAACAGTGTTCGGATTTCGTTCTGTCAAGCGTAGTAGTCTTCATATAAAATTTTCCGGATATTTTCTCTTATTCTATTCACTTGAGTTCCGTAATTAGTCTCGTTAGTATTTGCACTTCTAGTCCTTGCTGATCTTTCTCTTGTTTCAAGATCTTTTAGTCTTAGGGTAAGTTCTTCTTTAATAACATGCCCTAAGTTGCGTCATCAGCCTCAACGAGTTTTTCCATTTTCTCTTCTTATATGCCATCTAGTTCACACTAGTTTTGGCTAAATGTTTGTTAATATTCGCCTCTGATGGTTCATTAACGTACGATCAAGGGCCGCTATTTCTCGCATGGGTACGCGAGTCGTGATAAGTCTTTAAAACGCTGTATCTTCGAAAAACAGGATACTGCTTCTATAACAGTTATAAATTCAACACTGCTGATTGATTTAATTCTTTAAGTTCCATTTTTGCATTTGGTTATCTTTGTGAGTTCTTGCAGTGTGTTTTGAAGTTTAGCAAAGCTCCCGCCCTTAATATTGGCCTAACACGGCCAAGGCGAATTTTAACGCTCGCAGGGATCCTATTCTAATTGAGCCCACGGCAAAAAACTTTGATGGGTCTTTTATTAAGTTGTACGCTAACAAGTAGACCTTGGTCGCTCCTCACAAACAAATGATATCTTTTAACTTCAAAATCATTATGGGTCAAAAAATTCGGGAGGTTCTTGCCTAAACTTTGGTATAATGAACTGACCTAACTATCAGTTAATTTAATACCGACTTGTTGTAATGTACTCCCGATTACAGCCTAATCATCATTGCAATGAAGCCCCGAGCCGATGCCGCACCCAAGGGGAATCACTCATGTCGTCCTCCACGAACAAAACATCATAAACTTCCAACTTCACTGCCTGCCCATGTAATCATTAATAATTAATTTTTTTTATTTTGTTTTATATAAAAATATGTTACATGCTAGGCTCGATACTAGACCGCATAGAATACTGAAAGAACCCATAGCGTGAAGGGAAATAAACGGAATATTACAGTTCCAAATAATCCCATCTACTATTGATTGCATGATCAAATTCTTACTGTCAAATTCACAGGTTCCGACCAAGGGCAGATGAAGTGATTGTGCCAGCTCAGCGCGTTTACTTTCAAAATAGGAGACACGATTCAACAACAGACACAAACAGACAGTGTCCAATTGGGGCGCCAATGGTTAAGAAAAATTTCTATAAACTTGAGGGCAAGAAATATTTACTTACACTAAGCAGACATATTTTTTTAACCTATTCTGATCATGGCTAACCGGGAATGAAAGGGCTGATCTTGCGTTTCAAGAATCGAAAAAGAAGAAGCACAAAAACATAGAATAGGCGCTGAAGAATACTAAAGACGGCAAAAAGTATGAAGCCGAAAAGTTTGCGTATGGAAATCGCTTCCATACCCTTAAGATTTTGAGTTGTTAAAAGCGCATGCCCATACTTTCAAGAGCATTAAAAGACAACGGTTCCATATGAACAACTTTTAACGAATACAAAACGGGTTATCAGATCAACAGACACCGAAGCAATGTAAACGCACATGTATGCATTGCAGAGCCTCATTTCCGTGAGGCACATCTCGACGATAGAGTTTGACGATGTTAGCAACCCTAATTTAGCAATGCTGATAGGAGCAACAAGTCAGTCCAAAATTATCAATATATTTACGAAAGAGTGATACATCATACAACAATCCCAGAACAGGGGCAGACACTATAAAAGGAATATTAGGTATTTTTTAGTGACGCAGCAAGATCGCTTAAAGGATTTTATGCAGTGTGAAGATGAAGAAACCGTTTCAAAAGAGCAAGTGAAAAGTATTTTTAATCCTAAAAAATAGCCGAAAGAGCAATGTACAATGATGGTAGATCCAAACCAAATCTCTACGCTTGCGGCAAAGGACCTTTACATCAATTTGACGAAATAAGACAATGTTTGGGTGGAGGGTAAAGTCTAACAGCATTACCTTGTGTCCTAAAGATTTACATCTTCACAATGTTAGGCATGAAGATATTATTTAACAACAAAATACGGATTATGGATTGACCTAAGGTCAACAGAGGATAATAGTTGCATGGAAGCGGAGAGCAGTGAGAGACGTAATAAACAATCAAATTGATAAAGAAAAGAAGCCGATAAACCGGCTTAATGTACATTTGTTATTAAAATATGATGCGCAGCTGAATATTGAAAATAACAGATTAAAAGATATACAAAACTACATTATTTTTATTTTATAAAAAGCATGCAGTTCAAGTTAATTCCCAAATGTGCCTATCAGCGCGCCGCCAAAAGAAGATAGAAGAAACCCCTAACATAAAAACCTTTAGAAATAACAAACATTACGCAAATGCAGCAAGTACAAGAAGCAAGACCTTTCAAAATACAGCAAACCAAACCGAAGGTATTCTGCTGCCTTTAATGCTTTTACTTATGTTAATACAGGACATCGACTATAAGTGCTCCTAAATAATCACAGAACGAGTGTTGTCTCTTAGCAACGGGCATAGGCCGCACCCGCAGCTTTACCTCAGGAGGTTTGTCCATTAGTAGCTCTCGCCTTGCTCATTAGCTGTTAAGTGCCGCTAGCAAAAAAATAACAACTAAACTCCAAAAGCACACAGCAATGTTACAACAAATAACAGCTAAACGTTAGCTCGTTTAAACTGACAAAATTAAAGCGCTATTTGACTCAAACATCACGGATGAAGAATTAAATCGATACAGGCCGATTTTGATGACTACAAAAGACAAAAGTTTTGATCTCAAAGAAAAGCCAGACAAGTTTTTCTCCAAAACAGCCAGACCCCTAGCAGATAACAAAGGAAAGCTTAAAAAAAGTAAACGAGAACAATTACACTAACTCAGATCTAAACGCTCACATAAACAACACCGAATGGTGTTTATACTTTAGTTTATGAGTCCAAGCGCAAAAAACGAGAATTGTTCTGATTAAGTATTTATTTTTATTAATTTAAATAAATATTTTTGGCATAGAAAAAGACGGACAGCATGCTAAGATAATGAAAGGACAAGACGAAATGTTTGAAGAATGCTCGAGAGAGAGCGTTTATCAAGAGCAATGAATGATATTTGATTTAGAAGTCATTGACCCAACAACACAGGCAAGTGTTGTTCCATGCAATTTCTCAAGTTCCAGCAACCTAACAATAACCCCCCGGTTAAAGTAATGTTAGCTGTATTAATCGACTATGAACAATAAATGAAGAAATTTGAAGTCTGGGTCCTCGACTAAACAACAGAACCTATTCTTCCTCTAATGACTTAACACCCTCCGGTTGGGCAGAACCAACTGCTTGCACATTTGAGCAGCGGCTGAAGATGCCAAATGAGGGCTCTGGTTGTCAGAGGGCGAAGTCTTAGAGAATAGAATTAAAACAGGCTAAGTATGCACCGAATGTAGGCAAGGCTTACATTCCGCTACCCTCGGGAGTGGTTATAAAGAGAGCAGATATAAACATAAAAAATCAGAACAACAAAATGTTACAATGTGGTGCTTCTTGCAAGGCTGCCCATCATTCCGCGAACACGCAGAGAGAGTGACTAACTATCGCAATACCAAAGATCTTAACTTACAATGGAAAATCCCTTTCCTGTAAAGTGTAGACCAAATTGATCAGTTTGAAGAACAAAACACCCAATAACAGTTTTAAAGAATACACATGGGATGAGGAAACAAATTTGGAGCCAATTCAAGTGTCCAAGACAGTCCCACAAATAGGCTAACCACCAAAAGTCATGTGACTACTCCTAAATTTTATCGCCACAGGCAGCCCCCAAACACATTGAAACCACAATGAGCAGAAAAATTAGCGCATACTACAAAAAACAATAACAACAAGAATTCTGCAGAAAATGTGATAACCAAGAAATCCATCAGAGCAAGCCGCAATGAACATATAAAACATTGTAAAAGTTCTGTAGACAGAAAAGACAAAACTAACAACCCCCCTACCAGAACTAAAGTTAATTTAAGAACAGTGAAACGCAGCACACAAGTCCATACGTATTTTACTCAGACTATCGATCGCTATATTGTTCCATATGACGGGCCCACAGCACCACAAAAACTAACGAAAAACAGTCTTAAAGAGTAATCATCAGATTTTTCATTTGCCTATCATTATAGTAAAGTCGGATGGCGTTTAAACAGATCCCAGAATATAAAGAGGACCAATCAGCAAGAAACATTCAAAAAACGCATCAGCAATGCGTAACTCCTGTTCTAATACTCAAAACTAATCTTAAATCATAATGGCGCCTGAAGACCACAACAGTAAGAACTCCAGCCCACGCAATGTTGGATTTGCGGTTTAGAGCAAACGCCCAAGAGTGTAAACCCCACAGTAAGAGACCCTATCACATTAGTGGGAAGTTTAGAGGTTCATCGCACAGTAAAAGCAATCTTCAACTAAATTTGACCAAAGACATGAAGCTGCCTGTATTCTTTCACAACTTGCGAGGTAATGACTCCCACCATATAATGAAAGCAGTGACGATGCCTTCAGGGTACATGTCATTGCAACATCATCAGAAAAGTACATGTGTTTCAACTTTAAAAAACATGACTTTCTACGACTCTATGCAACACATGATGGGATCATTAAGTCACTGCAAAGTTCCTAAAAGTCCTGCCAATAACGGAAAGAATACATTTTTTGATCCAACTCTGTTAGCAAAGGGAGTTTACCCTTATGATAACATGAACAGTATGGGAAAGTTTGAACGAAGACACACTTCTCCTCCTAAAGCGCGTTCTTTTCCTAGTCTTAGAGGAAAGGACATCATGACTCAGATTACCAGCATGCTCAGATGCTGGCAAAAGTAGAGTAACACGAAGGGAGACTATCATTACTCTACTTGATGGCAGATGAAAGTTTGATGGCGGACTTCTTTGAAAATTATGAAGACCTTGCATGAAACATAACAGTTGGAATCCAGGCGCATTACATTCTTCGCCCGGGAAGAGTTGGGATGCTTTCTTAAAGTTTACTGGAGTACAGATTGATTTATTGTCGATTTACCAATATCCCAGAAGAATTGAAAACGGATTGCGTGGAGGAATTTCTATGGGCGACGCATCATTACTGTAAAAGGCAAACAACAAATACTTAGACGACTAATATCCCAGAAAAAGGTCAAACTAATCTTATGTCTTTTTAGAATGCAAACAATCTGTATGGTGGGCAATGGCGCAATCGCTTCAATACCCCAACTTAAAAAATGTACAACAGGTACGAAAAATAAACACAAAGCATTAAAGTGGTTGGCAGGTTTAAACGCCTGATCAACAGCGTGGTTTTCATTCTAGAAGATGACTTAGAATATCCTCCATGTAACTCCAGACCTGCATAATGACTATCCATTAGCAGCAGAAAGTCTAAAGAAAAGAATCCAAGAGAACACCTAAACTTGTGCCTAATCTTCGAGGCAAAAAAAATTATGTCTGTCTTACAGACTTCTACAATTTATTTAAGACATGGTTATAAAGTTAACAGCTTGTCCATCGCAAAATTGCTTTTGATCAAGAACATATTCATGAAACCATACCATCATGCAGAACACTGACCTCAGAACAAAATCCCCAGATGCTTCATAAAAGACTTATTCAAGATGCTGAACAACAGCAGTAATGGAAAGTACTATGGAGAAACGCACAAGCGCAAAGATGTTAGATAGTCACCAAAGAGAACGAAGCAATTAACCTGACCTTCAAACCTAATTATCAGACTTCAGAGATTTCATGATCCCTTTTTTGGCATAATGATTGAAAAAAAAGAAAAGTCAAATTGGACAAACCAGTATTTATATGGGTTACAGTTTTAGCATTATCAAAAGCTTTTGATGTAGAATTTCTTATGACTGACTTAAGCCCACGTAATCCTGAGACCCAGAGTACTTTAACACAGATTACAGATAGTTTTGTTAAAGAAATCCCCACAGAAGACATCTATAAATACATGGAAAATGGAAGTGGCTAAAGGCAAGCAGGATGGTAAGAAACATCTGATTTACCCAAAAATTCGCCTTTGCATACAATTACTAACAAGAAGGTTTTAGAAAGATTAAGGAAGGAATTATCTGAAAGGTGATCAAGGAGTAAGTGGGGTTAAGGTACAAAAATGTACAGATTACGAGCCAGTAGAAAAACATTAAGAAAGCAAAGGGAATAACTCGCAGCGTTGTGCAGTCAAACATAACACATGACAACTACAAAGAAGCAATGTTTGGCAATAAGACATTTCATCATGACAACTGTAAAAAACTGCGATCTAATCTACAAGAAACAACACAACAGTTGTAACAAAGGAATTCGATAGATTAGAACAAACACAAAACGATGTTTGTTAAACCAGAGTTTATCAAATGCAATTGGGCACTGAGAACCGTAAATTAATTAAAGCGGTACTGTTCCTGGCGGATTAACTGCAGTTCTTCTTTCACAAAACTTTGAGGAGCTTGATGTTTTGTTGTGTCTTTCACGTAAATAATAACACGGGCCCCCCCCCGGTGAATCATTTTACAATTCATTTTATTTCATATGGATCAACAACTCCAAACCGATCAGATGCCCAGATGCGAGTGTCCCCTTCGCTTCTCTCCCCCGGAAAATAAAGGTACCTTACTTTAAACCAACGTGTAAATTTTTTTGGCCGGTGTACTGTGAGTCTATCAGCACATTTATTGTTTTCTTTGATTGCTTGTACTGGTTTAAGCCCTTTAAATTCTTCATTATTCATTGCCGCAAAACTGATGGGCAGACCTTCTAACCCATTCTGTGTGCGAGAATTGTCAATCAGCTCTCTGTGATACTGGTAGTAAAAAAGTCTTTCGACTAACTGTTAGTTAAAGTTTTCAACAAAAGCCTGAGATCTGTGAACACCCGTAATAGCCCTCTTCTAATAGTAACACAGATATATAACAATAAATGAATCACTTGGCCTTTAATTCTTTTCCATCATCAACATGAATCATGGCGAGGGATAAGTTTAGTGCCCTCGTTGGTATATCAGTTTATAGCAACAGCAACAGCAGAAGCACTCTTTTGTGTTAATGGGCATTCCGCATCTTTGTATCATAGAAGCCGATGCCAATGACTGTTAGTGCGTACTTAAAAATCTTTTTCGTCAAATCCTAACAGAGGGTAAATCTAAGATCCATTTGAATGGGTGTCGTTTGGAGTGTATTGACAAAGTGTGGTCTCTGAATTCGCCTAGGTGCAGGAAAAAATAAAATTTGCCCAAATCGCTGATGTATAGATAACCCCATCTTTTGCTGTTTTCACTTGACACCTGCCGCTTGCTTAGCAATAATTAATTGCTGTGATGCCCTACCATATCCATAGGGGCGAATAAAGATTTTGATCATTTATTAATTTCACCATATTATGTGCAACAAAATACACAACGGTCATACCAACGACAATAAACCCGATTACTAGGCAACTATTGATTTTTCTGATGGATGATAAAAGTCACTGAATTTTGGTGGGGAAAAGTCCTCGATTGTTTTGCCTTTACAAGATAATATGTTTTTATTGCTTGATCAACAAATTAAGAATGTGTAACTGCATGCCCCCTGTCCTTATCAGTGTGTCATTAATAAAATCTAACTGCTCAAGTCTCAGCCTTTCAAAGGCGTTTTGTGCATGTGCAAGTTCCCCATAGCTTGATAATGTCTTTTTTTCTCTCGCCGCCATTCCCCAGTTTACTAAATGCGAAATTACAGCACTAAAGCAAGCGCATTCACCACAGCGCCGCCTATCATAATGCCAGTGGAAGCCATTTTTTATAAATGAATTTTTTTCTTACATATTATATTGTCTTGGAATTATTCCTTGCATAACTAGAAAAAATCTTCACGTAGCAACCGAAGCTGCAATGAAAGCAATCAGCTTATGCTGAAATCCTCAAAGTCTAAGGTTATGCCAAGACTGCTGGTTAAATTCTTAAACAAGCATTTACCGACATTGAGTATCCTACACTTAGGCCACCAATAACAGCAGAATGGTATACCAGTTAGCAACAGTTTTTTTTCGTTGCTCTTTTATATAAAATAAAAAAATTTATAATTATAAAAAAACAAAACAGTGATGAACAACTATACAGCTACAAGGCGGCCTAACCTTCCGAACTTATAATGACCAAGTAGATGAATCAAGCTATTATGCCCAAAAAGGAGAGGCTGTATTCTTATGGCAGCATGAGTAAAAAACAAACACAGTTCCTCGGAACGAATTAGCATGAACAGAGTCAACAATGTCCGCCGCAAGACATTATAAAATCATAACAGGTATGAAGCGTCAGCTGGGGTCCAAGAATGGTGAAAAGTGTGGGTCAAACCGTTCATAGTTTGTACACAAATAGTTACAGTAGATTTGCTCCCATTGATTTCTGAACAAGATCTACGTAGATATAACGCAAGATCCAGTTGATAAAAAAAGTCATTAGAGTCACAGAGCAGTGATTTTATACTATAATAGATATGGAACATTGTTATCGCCATTTAATCAAGGATTAATAACTTATAAATATAAAGATTTATGTTTCCCTTCAAAATGAACGATCTGGAAAATCAGCATACCAGAAAACACAGAATCAGGTGATAAAGTAACCAAGCTTAACAGAAAATCATCAGAAAACACTGACCAGAGTGGAGGCCATAATAATCCTGGTCGAGTATTAAGCAGGAAAAAATTAGTCAAGTATGAACATAACAAAAAAATTATTACAGATTATGAAAACAAAACACAACCGCAACGCCAGAACAAGTTGAATTCAATGCCAGCTATAAAAACACCAAGTGAATTCAAGGGCCCAAAGTCTTTCAATAAAAAATTATCTTAAAAACTGTTGTCATTTTTGGCGCCCTTGCTGCAGCTGGGGCATTATTATGTTATAAAAAATATAAAGGAAAGACAGCAGAAACAAAAGCAATCAAAAAAATCTGAACCAATAAATGCAAAAAAAGACAACAGCCTCCAAAACCGCCAATAACAAAGCATCATATTGGAACCATTTCAATGGAATAATATTTTAAATTTTTTTTATAAAAATAGATCATGGCGTATTATAATCAAGATGAAGTCCTAAAAAAAAGACATGGAGTATATAAAAGACATATCCATAGACGCAGAAATGTAATCAATGCGGTTAGCAATCGGAGGTAAAAACTTCATTAAGATCTATGCAGAGAACGCTGAGCAAGACAATCCCTCAACGATGACAACTTTTTTTGAGGCGTGAGAGTACTCTATAAACATCTACTATTTAAGATAAAACAAAAGCATGTATTTTTTTTGATAATTTATAGATAACATAAATACGAACAAGGATGTACTTAAGAAGACTTAATCAAGAACTTATTAAGAACATGAACAAGAACTTAAATACAAAACTTAATCAAGAACTTATAAGAACTTGAAAAACATAATTAAAACCCTAAGAACTCGGGGTGACTTAGGGTGGGAGTGGTGTGAGTGTACACGGGGGTGGAGGGAGACGTGCGTGCGTGGGGTGGGGGTGGGGGGACGTGCGTGGCGTGGGTGGGGTGGGGGGACGAGCGTGCGAGGGTAGGACAAAAACCCACACACAAACAAACAAAATCACCAACAAACAACAAACACACATGTGAGTGACCATAAACCTAACAGTTTTGTTTGCCGAGAACCTTCAAAAATTCGTTATCCTCAGTGCACACAGCGTTTTTTAAACAACAACAGCCGAAGTCAGGGCAGGCGCAAAATGTCATAAGGCAGCAAACCGTACAAGCATGATCGTTACATAATAAGAGCCACGTCATTTACTATTTTTTGGAAAACCGTACATGCATGAACGTTACTATATTTAGAGCCACGTCAGTGGTAGGCCGCGCGCACAGTTGCTATAAAAAACGCACACAACCCCTGCCTCTAAAAAACAACCCGACCAGCGTGGGGCCCCCTCTTGCGCTTTCTAGGTCAATTCAGGCGAGCTCGCCTGATAGACCCAGTATTGCTGGGTGCTTTCTAGCCGTATCAATGCGGGCAAAAATGCCAGGCCATCTTATTTAAAACTGGCTGCGGAAGTGGCTCAATTACTCCTGCCATGCAGGTTCTAACAACAACTACATGTGTATCATGCCAGAATCCTTTTAAAGTTGGGGATGTAAAGGAAAGTAATTCAGAATGAGTTTTCGTATGTTGATAAAACTCATTGAAAGAAACAACGCTAAGTTTGTGAAATTTGGATAAGAATAGAAACAAACTGACACTTCAATTAAGTCTTCAAGCAACGAGATTAAATCAACCAGGCAAATCTTCTTTCAGATAAACACCCAGTTTTTGATTTTTGACTGTTTTCAAAATTGTCTTCTTTTGCTTTCTGAAGCCAAATGCCCTAAAAAAAGAGCCAGAGAAAGAGATTTCCATTCGTCATCATTCACTGAGTAACAAGCCCGGGTAAAGATGGTGTCCATTCTTGAACAGTTTCAAGGTTTTTGGTTTCATCAAATGTGTCAGAAGGCAGCTCACAAAGCTGTGTTTTTCAAATATTGTTCAAGATCTTCAACTGAGAGTTTCCGTTATTTGATAATGAAACACAAACGAATGCTTCCTTTTGGCATTGAGGGAGGAGAACAAGGCTCGCCACTACAATTTCTATAGTCAAAAACTTTGCCATGGCCCAAGATCAACATTTCTTTTTTCACAAGATCGGTCAGTATCGAAAGATTTCCTTGCGAAATAACAACACATCATCCATTTCTTGAGTAATATTGAGTCACTTCCAGCCTGGGCAGAAAACAATGGAAACATCACTTCCCTGACTCGCCATGTTTATAACACACCCAAGGTCTCCTGAAACAGACTTTACAGCCGTGCGCCGGACGAATTTAAAATTGGCGGCGGCTGGTGTAATGTGAGCAAAACCACTAAAGTGTCACGTGAATTTAAGCTCCGGGCACTTGAATAGATAAAGCAAAAGCCGTCTCGCAGCAGTTCCCTGCCAACAACAGCCCGCGTGGCAGCGCTGCTGATGTAATCTGTGGGGTGAGAGGACGGGCAGCATATAATTGATTTATTATCCTCTCATTAGTCGCAGAGTGTGAGGCGCGCGCGCGCAGCGTGTAAGAGTGTCCTGTCTGTGCCCATGTGTGGTGTGTGCGGATGAGCGCGCATGACTCTCTCTGTCAGTCAGTCCTGTCCCTGTCTGTCTACACTCTCATAAGTGCGCGCGTGCGTGCCAACCCTATCTAGTTTTTTGCCAGAACATTAAAAAATCGCCATTCATTGCATAAGGGCAACTTGAATGCAGATGAACTGTAGAATTAGAAAAGTAAAAGAATACACATCATAATACACAGATCAGCCTGCACATGGACACTAAATCGTAGTTAAATCATCAGTCTAATACAAAACTAAGAACAATACAACCCTTACGCTAAAACGACACCTGGCCGCTGACAACCTGAAATTAAATACACCCCCCTCACCGTCCCCACCCCTCACCCGGCAAGCCCAGTCCTCTCGCTTATTAATTATTTGGGTTCGCTTGCCATGTGAACTCGAAGGTAGCGCGTCTCGCTAGCCGTAAAATAAGCGGAGTTTTCTGCCTCGTGTACTACACATTATGTTTGATATTGAGTAGTAGAAATTAGTCAGAGTAAGTGTGCGGATTTTAAGTTGAAAAAAAAAAAATAAAACTTATCACCATCAATAGACAAACACCTAATAAAACAAGCAACATCTTGTTTCATTTCCTTGACCAACAAACCTAAAAGATATGCCGTTTATATTCCAAAGCAGTTATTACAACTATTGTTTTCTAAAAACAATCTCTCCGGTTTCACAACATGCAGTTAAAATAAAACATATGGCCATCGAAAAACAAACCTGTTCTTCATAACGATTTAGCCATTTTAAAATAACACAATAAAACACAGTGGACACACAGAGCGCCGACGAAAACACAGAACACAGCCTTCTTGAGTGGTGGCCCAAAACCAACAAAGACGGCCCAGTTTTGTCGCAGTTACAGCCTCGAACTGGTTTGACGACGTGGCAATCACGAATTTCTGAAGCCAAACCCATTGCCACCCTACCGATGTGCTTCGTAAACAGGACAAGGCAAGGAGGCAAACTAGCCGCTAGCCGTAATTAAGTGATCAGAGTTTCAGGCCCCGAGTACAAAGTTTGTAGGTGGAAATTTAGTCAGAAAAGATTGGCGGATATTATGTCATTAATTGAGAGAGGAGAAAGAGTGTGTGTTGTGTGTGTGAGTCTGACTGCCCGCCTCTCTGTCCTGTCTGTCCTTCTCTACTCTCTGACCTCTCTTCACTGGACTTCTGGAGTCCTGTCTGCCGGTGAATTCCACATCTCACACTACCGCCACAGAAAAGGCGTCTTTTAGGCCACTTTCGAGCCAAAATACTCGGTGTGATGAGCGAACAAGTGGGGGTTGAACAGACATTTTATCAGTTCTCTGCGTGGGGGGGGGGGGGGGCTTGTAGCATGACACTTAGACAAAAGAAACTAGTAGAGTGACAGTCACGTAGACAAAAGAACTTGAAGACGAAGACCGTCACCTAGACAAACGAACTTGAGAATGACCGTCCGTGACAAAAGAACGTGTAAATTAAAGTCACGTGACAAAAGAACTTGTAGAATGA
>JAFLJL010014342.1:0-7500 GCA_018398815.1 Conus ventricosus | reverse complement strand
TTTGGCCTGCTTCATTCGGAAGACAGTGTTTTTTAAGCCACAAACTCGAGTCCAAACTGAGAAGCTTCTCTATGCCACTATTAGTAAACACATGATAAATAATTTTTCAGTTCAAAGACAGTTTTGAAAGAGTGAAACCATCGATAGTATCATTATCCTCCAAACTCAGAAATGCCATTCTGTTAAAGCCTAATATGCGGTCTTTCAACTCTAAATATAGGCAGATTCACACCCAACACCTTGACGTCAACCAAACTAAGCCATACCCAGGTCCGTCAAAACTTTTTGTACTTTTGACCCCCAATTAAAAGTGACCAGATTTCTTGCTGCCGTAAACAGCATTTCATAAGACCCTTATACATATTCATACATGGCAGTGACAACAGTTTTAACCAGTATTTGATACACTTTATGATGTCCTAAGATAAATGGTATCTTCCGTTTCCCCCAAACACCAATTGTTGGAGGCATGCAGGAGGACATTTAGAATCTTTTTATGGCAAAGGGTGTACAGGTTTTTCCGATTTTGTCTACAATTCATTTTCTAGACCCCAGACTCAGCGCAATTTAAGATGTTAAATTTGCGAATCAAAAGGAGTTTCATCAATTGATCTCATTTTTTCAAAGACTTTATGATTGCTATAACTCCTCTTTTCCCTTTTCTACAGGTCCGACAAGCAAACTTACACGGAAGGTTGGCGAAAAGCAGCCCAAGTATATTAAAGAATTCGTTACTTTAACCACTTCATCCCAAGTACCCACTTTTCCACAGAGCTAAATTCCCCCCCTCTAAAAATCATTACGTTTGTCTTTGCAATAACATTCTAAAAACCAAACGGTCAAGCCTTCTCTTTTTAAACAGTTTTTGTTGACTTTGAATCCAATGACCTGTACAGACAACAGAACAACATCATCCGCAAATAACATCGAAATATTTTCAGTACACGTATTTTTCAGTATTAACTGAATACCATGTTTTCCTCTTTTTGACAAATCAAGTAGCCAGTTCTATCATTATAAAAGAAAGAAAATAAATTGGACTCAGCAGGACAGCCTTGTTTCACACCTCTAGGACATTCAAAGCATTCAGAATAATTACACTGTTGTCACGCACACATGCCAAAACATTATCGTATATGCCTTCTAAGGCATTATACAGTTTACATTTTACACCATTTTCCTCAGTATCGCCCAAACACATTTCTGTTTACTGATCAAATGCCTTTCTGAAATCGACAAAAAGCAACAATAGTTTAGGTTCTTTTTGCAAAAAACTTTTCAACAATTGCATACAATGTGAAAATATGATCGACAGTACTGTATACGCCCTGGTCTAAAACTGCTTCTCTTCAATGACTTGCTTTCTTCTTCTGCCCATTTCGTTATTCTTTTAGTGATATATGTATAAACGTACCTACAACACTTGTCAGGTAGGGCAATACCACGATCATTGTCTGGCTGGTTTACGTCTCCTGTCTTATGCAAAGGTCAATAAATTTAACCAGTCAATAGGAAGAAACTTCCCAGATCAAACAGCTTATTAAAGTAAACAACGAGGAAATCAAACAACTGAGGGCATCAGCAATGTTTTAACATTTCAGTGACGATTTTGTCTGGCCCTGCGCTTTTCCACGCGTGAGTTTACCTATACTGCGACAACCTCCTGCCTGGAAATAAGCTATTAAACATTATGTCTGATTGTTTCATTAGTATCTTCCGCGTACATTAATTTCCCCATCTGTTCCTCGCCATTTGTATTATTGAATTACACTAAAGAGAAGTGTTTATACCATTGTCTGAATGATTGTGTGTATAAATACCGAGTTTCTGTTCACGGGATTCTTGGGGGCCAAAACAGCTAGTTCGTGATGGGACTGCTGCAATTTTCCTAATCTCGCTTGATCAAAATCATTGTTTCTTTTTGTTAAGAAGTAAATATTTATAGGCTTTCCTGCTTTAACATAGCTTCTTTCGGTTCATGTTATATTTTCTGTATTCCGGTTTGGCCAGAACGATCGGCTTACCTTTCGCCGTTTCGCTCACATTCGTCGTCAAACACGTGCTTTTCTTTTTGCCCTTTCCTACTTTTCTGATCATTCTCGCACACGCGGCACAGTGAACTTTAAATTTACAATAGAACTATGAATGTCATATCGATTTCCGTATAACATTCTTAGACATTGTTTAAAGGTACAACTTTTTCTTTCTTCGTACTGAAATGCATAGTAGTCAGACCAATATGATCATTTTCAAGTACTACCATTTTCAACAGCACAAGCGCTGGCGATCACTTCCGTACAAACATTCTCCAGTTGAACTCCCACATAAATGCCATGATGCAAGTATCGCTGACGCATAAATCACAAGAACTGGTTAAAAAACATTAACATAACTTCGAATGACTACATAATCTATCACACGGCAGCCATGTGCAATACATAGGAACTCACCATTAGAGTCACAGGGCAACAAACCATGACTAGATGCAATTTAAAACTGAAAACACATATTTTAATAAGGAAATTGCCAAATTATTACTACATACATCTTTTGATTTCCTCTTCAACCCCCCAATCACAAGGTTTTCATCCCATGACATCGAATCAAATTGGAGAATAATCAACATTGATTTGAGTCTAGTTTGTCACAAGCTGTTCTTGCATTAAATCACCACTATCTAAACATGAAAATCATGATTTTCTGTAATCCTAGAATACGTTCCCTCCCCAAAATAACAATACTGGCTTTAAATTTCTTTTGGTCATACAACGTCCATTTTCTGAAACAACATAACAACCAAGTAAAGAATATCATTATCCTGTTGAACACAGATTTTGTCAACTCTAAACAGCATCATACTTACAACATTTTTAACTCGAACCCTCGACACAGAGCTATCTAATGTCTTTCTTACTAGGAGCAAAAACGCCGCAGAATTTCGACCATGTCGAGATAGCTTTCTGGCTGGGGCAACAAACATGACATGAATCATGAAAAACACCATAAAGTCACAGGTATTACCACAAAGGCAGGTAAACAAACAATATCAAAAGAAGAAACATAATACATGAATGACATAACACTTAATTTAAGGACAATTTCTACATTTATACAAGGAAAGTCAGTTACAGCAAGAAGACCCCGGCCTTTCCTATGTTAATCCGTGTTGATCGCCGGGCTTGGTGGGGTTTGTTGCCGGGACACTTTTGACTGGGGAGGACTGGCTGGAACGACTGAAGTCACGTTTACCTCCATGTGTCGACTGCCACCATTGTCTGAGTCACTGGGGCCACCACCACATTGCTCTCCATCCACCATCAAGGCACCGCTGTCACCGCAAACCGCTCTGTCGTAACTACCACGAGTACCACCACCAATACCACAGCATTACTGACACTGCCCACAAGCACTACTGACACTGCCAAAGACTACTGACACTCCACAGGCATTACTGACAGCAACACTCGGGCGCTCACACCGCGTGCACCGCGCGCACCACCACGTGCACTGCTCTCTCCAACACATGCACTAGCCGTCCACTACGTGCACTACCGCATCCCACCGCGTGTACTGCCGATATCCATCATGTGCACTGCCAGAACAAAGGTGGCAGTGTGTTAAGCGTTCGCGCTGCCATCTATCCAACGGGTGAGAAGTGCGTGGTTCGAGCCCCTGCCATTCTCCGCCCTTTCTTTCACCAGTTGAAGACAAATCGAACTGATCGTCAAGTCCATCGGATGGGGAACATTAAGCGAGTCGAACCCGTGTGCATGCCAGCCCCCCCCCCCCCCCCCCCCCCCCCCCCACCCTGCACACTAAAGAACCCACGCATTTGAAAAGCGAAAAGAGCAGGGATGTTTCCCCGCGGCCCTGGCAAAATTGATGTGATTGAAGTTAGCCGCCTGGTATTTCTTACAAGCAACAGAAATGGTCCACGTACTGTTACGGTTAAGCGTTGGCATCGTGTACCATGGATATGGGACAACACGTAAAAACATAGGATCATCTAAGTAAAACCTGGAGGAAATAAATGAATTAATGAAAATAATGACTAGATTTTAATGGTACATACACGGGAAGAGCGCCATAATTCGCGTCGCCGCTCTACCGGTAGGCAGCCCGTAGTGATTGATGAGTAGGTAGTGTGTTTTAATGTAAAGCGCTGTAGAGCTTGGTCTGTGCCCGAGGATAGCTATATAATACCCAATATAAGAATAATAATAATAATAATATCCACCTCGCGCGCTGTACGTCCGACTCCCTTGTTGGAGCGAGAGAAGCTTCACCTCGCCGATGACCCCGCCTATGTCCGGGCCTGTCCCTCAGACCCCGCACTGATGCTTCACTTGGGCCTTGCCCGGGCGGTGTTTTGTGACGTATCTCTGGCGCGGCTCATCGTTTGTTTGCTCCTGCTGCGTCACGTAAGTCCTGTCAGCTTTGGCAAACGCACCATCACCTTTCTCGCCTGAAGAATGCACCCCTCCCCACCTTCTATCGCCTCCGCTACGATCCGCCTGCTTCCTGTGAGTCGTTGGCCACTCTAACACCTTGCAGCTCCACCTGGCTCGTACTCCCGGTCGTGATGACTGCCAGCTTGTCCCTCCCCCGACGAACTTGACAATCATGGCTTGGCTGCCATTCTGCTGTCGCCCACTCGATGACGCGGCAATTCATCTACTGTCCATTCCGTTGTGCTCCACACTGTTTTCATGTGTCAACCAACCATCTGGCCACAGGAGTCATAGTCTCGCGAATGTTCTGGTCTGTTGGCACAACCAAACTAGCGCAGATTATCCACGTCTGAGAAAGCGTCCAAGTATCCACAAGTTCGTTGCAGACCATCGTCTCGGTTTTGCAGAGTGCCACTTCAGAAAACAACGTGGAAAGATTGTCCTCGTTCTGGTTGCAGCCGCAGAAAATTCGGTCCAGCTTCTACGGTATCCTTCACGACGAAGACAACGCTCATTCTCTTCCTCCAGCCTGTCACAACGCCTCCCTATGTCATCACACTTCGTCGACAATACGAAAATGTCCTTTGTGATGGAACCGATCCTTTCCGCAAGTGACCATATCATTAGAAAGATCGGCGACTGTTCACGCTGGTAATTCATTCTTCCACTAACGGCTTTTCAAACGGTAGAAAACCCGAATCAGCTGCAAACCGATGAAGGGGACGACGGAATCGTCAGTGTCTCTACGACCAAATGCGCACTGTCACTCTCTGTGCTAATGCCCTGTTGGTGTACGGTATCGGTTAGCGACAGTCCAGGTTCACCTCAACGTCCACACAGCACAAGAAATAGCAGCCACAAACACAAAAAGAAGTACTCCACTCGGTTCCACAGTGATAACCATGATCCGCATTTTTAACGACCAACTGAAGTCGCTTGCCATAAGCTGTGGTAAGTGGGCAAACAGGCTACAGGCAGCGCGGAAACACAAGAGTTCACAAGGCATGGTCCAACGTGGTAGGTCGAGAATTTTACATCACTGTGAGCAGTCCCACTTTTTCACCAGTTCATGTGATTGAAAATGACTGATTATTCCAATATTTAAACGTATAATTAGACAAGAATCCTCCGCAACAAGAGCGTTCCAAAAACACGTCTTGCTCTGCGCGGTGAAATCATCACCCCCGAAGAAGAGAGAGAGAAGAGAAGATAAGAGAGAGAGAAGAAGAGAGAGAAAAAGAGAAAGACAGACAGAACAACAGACAGATGAAAGGAAAAGGACAAAAAAAACAGAAACGCTTCGAGGTAAGGCGAATAGAGAGAGAGAGAGAGAAAGAGAGAGAGAAGAAGAGAGAAACAAACAGACAACAGTCAACAGACAGACACAAAGACCAAAGACAGAACAACAACTACACAGATGACAGAAGGTGTGTCACAACGGAACCAGAAGAAAATACCCCACCCGCCCCCCCCCCCCCCCCTTATCTGTAAAATGCCCAGGATCACAGAATGACGGCCGTGGGCAGCCCATTGCGGACACATGCAGCCGAGGAGGCCTTGAAGGCAGGAGTCGGCACAGACCTGCTGATGATTAGAGAGCACGCGGGAAGCCGAGAAAACAGTGGGTGGAACCGAAGCGACACCCGTCACTCTCTGGTCCTGTCAATCTCTCAGGAGGAGCAGACACCCGTACGCCATCAAGAGGGAGGATAGCGCCGCCGCCTGTTTGCTATCGTGGCATCATCCCTGCTTGCGTTTCTCTTCATCATGCACAGAAGGGGTTGCGCAGCTTTTGAACTCAAAAGGCCGCCTCTTGTTGGCGTCGTCGTTTTTTTTTTCTTTTTTTCTTTTGTTATAACTCTGATGTAACACACTAGTTGTTAGCAGAAACAACATACAAGGAGGGGGTATCATGCGTGAACATAACGAAAATGCGATTATCAACAAATAACAAAAAGATACTTTAAACATCTTAATAAGTGCCCAAAATGCTGCTTATCAAAACATCAACAACACACATATTAAATCTTGAACATGTACCAAAATCTTGATTATCAAGGAAACAATAACAATGAATTTAAACAGCCGGAACAGTATTCATATGCTGAGTATCAAGAACGCAAACGATGGGATAATTGGGTGGGGGGATATATGAGGGGGGGGGGGGGGGGGGGGGTCTAGAAAGGGTAACATCGGTATGACAACACGAAAATGCTGGTTATCAAAAAGCAACAACAATGACTTTGAACAGTACACTGTAATCTTGTTTGTCTTGGCCGTGGGTAACTTAACCCCTCTCTATTCCAAATATACTTGGACCCATAAATAAGAAAATGGTAACTGATCACAAATAAAAATGGTAATGACTCACAAAACAATCATATATATATATAGATATATATATATATATATAGATAGAAGATAGATATATAGATATATATATATATATATATATAATATATATATATATATAAAATATATATATATACATATATATATATATAATATATATTTAGAGATACTGCTAACAATTAAATATATATATTTATATCAGCAATCTACCAAAGAAAGTAAAGCATCTTATACCCGAAGAAAACCCGAGAGTCGTACAAACAGTAAATATGGCTGAATTGTTTCTCATCCTGTCAAAGGTCTCTCGAAAGCCCGGCAAGACAGATTAACCAATGCCCTGCATATGTGCGGGTGATACCAACTCGTACATGCACGTGAGGCAGAATTTATCTGCTTTTCCTTCAGCCATAATGATCAGTTTTTCATTGGACACAGTACTATATCCACCATGTCCTATCTCGTACAGCAGAAACCACAAAGCCTGAAAGGGCTTTTAACCCAATGCGTTTTTCGAAGAAAATTACTTTTCTTGAATTAATGAAAGTGGTCACCGACATTAAAAAAGGTCCTTTATTCAAAAGGATGGTCTAGAATCTACTCATACGCAAGCTGCTAGACAGTCTCTTTAGAAAGTGATATTGTTCCCCGTCAAAGACTAACAGATGACGATTGTATAGGCGCAAATATACCAATGATC
>JAFLJL010014341.1:37500-51016 GCA_018398815.1 Conus ventricosus | reverse complement strand
ATTCAACAGGAAGTCAGTCGGGCATTAGACGTAAGGAAAAAAAGTTTTATTTTGGACAGTGTAGAAGAAAAATCTACCAACTCCATAAATGAATGAAAAAGTAAACACACAAGCGAATAGATCGAATAGATGAATAACAGCTGAAATGACTGGGACTTTTCTTAAATGATTATGTTAGGGGGGAAAAAAGCACACAATTTACCTGGGTATGTAGAAGCAAAAGTGTTATGTAATAATGAGATAAATGAATAATTAAATGAATGAAATAAATAAATGAATATATGAACAAATAAATGAATAATTAGAAATAAAACAGGACTCTTCCTAATTACTCCACTCGCTGTAGGCATGCCCAGCCCTGCTTCCAAAATCAGCTACCGCAGGTCCGGGTCCGGGGCGGGAGAAGGGAAGGAGTAGTGTTTCAAAAGGTGTTCCGGACCCCCAAACCCCCAATACCTATCCTTACCACCTCCTCAACCCCCCCCCTCCCCCGCCCCACAACCCCCCTCCCCCCTCCAGTCAATTCCGAAAACAAAAAGTGAAAGCGCCTCAGGGGGTAATACTGGGGTAGAGTGAGTGGGTGAGATTGAGTGGGGGGGGGGGGGGGGGGGGTGAGACCGGGGATGGGGGTGGGAGGGGTAGGTGAGGGGGGGGGGGAGCCGAGGGGCTGAGGACAAAAACAACAAAAAGTGAATGCGAATGCACTGTAAGCTACGACTGCAGACGACGTGAGACATTGCTTCTGCCACACATTAACAACAACAACAAAGTCTGATGAATGTACTTGTCTTGTCGGCCCTCTCCACTACCCTCCCTCCATTTTTCCTCCCTCTAACCTCACTCCTTCCCACCCCCACCCCCACCCCCCACCCCCACCCACCCACGCCTCAGTCCCTCGCTCTACAACTTTGTCAGCGAGGCGCATTTGCTTCGGTAAATTATATACAAGCTTTGCCGCTCGCTGTCTCCGCCTCACCTCAGCCACCCAACTTGCCCACCCTCCATCCTCCCACCCAAACTCATTAAATAAAAAAAAAAAGCGTTTATCTAGGAACAACTTCGACCTCCCCCCCCCCCCCCCCCGCCAACCAACCCCACCCCTTTCCCCTCACCCCTTACGCCCACACTCACACCCTTCAACCCCCCCCCCCCCCCCGCCCCTCCCTCCTCCATCCTGGTCGAAACGATCCACCTCTGCATTGTCAAGCCAAATCACCTGTGGTCTGCTCTCCTTTTTTTCTTTTTCTTCTATCCCCCCTTCCCTCCCCCCCCCCCCCCCCCCCCACCCCCCACCCCCACCCCACCACACTTTACGATCCGTGTTTGTTTTTCAAGCTCCTTTCGCTCGCGCGTCGTGGTGTCGTGTCGAGGTGGGTGCCCTCCTTCTTTGATGACTGGGCTGAGCTTGTCGTGTTAATGTGACTGACGCCGGCCTGCCCCTGGTAGCCTACGTTCTGTGCGCGCGCTCTACTCTGCTCTACGTCTCTGCTACGACTACAAGGCTGTGTGTGTTGTTGACGTTTCGTGACCCGGGCCATCCCGCATGGGGGCCTGCCTATACAGCAGAACTAACGATCGTCTTTTTTCAGAAGGCGCCAGTACCCGTAAATGTTGAATTCACAGTGTGCTCCAGTTTGACGTTAGGTGGGGGGAAACTGTGCGTCTCTCTTTTCTATCGATCGATCGTTCGGCCGAGAGAGAGAGAGAGAGAGAGAGAGAGAGAGAGAGGAGGCTGAAAAACCTACGTCCTGTTGCAGATTCATAGTCAGGACGCCAGCGGTTTAAGAAGGCACCAAAAGAGCGTGTTCACGACTGCAAAAGACATACAGGAAACGTCGAGTGAAAGTGTGGGCGTGTAGCGGGTTTTCTTTCTTTCTTTCTTTCTTTTTTTTTTTTTTAACTCCACGTGCTGTTCTCAGACTCGGCTTGAAAAGAAAAAAAAAAAGAAGAAAAGAAATGATTGTGGACCATGCCGGACATGGTAGTGTCTGTGTTTCTGACTTTGGTGGCCGTGTACTGCTTGCCCACGTGTCGGTGTTGCTCCTGATGTATTCACGTGGAGGGTTCTCCGACAAGGTGCGGAAACCGGACCTTTGTGATCAACCAGAGTATGTTGACAGTGAGCTGATTTAGAATGGCGGGACACCAGACAATAGGGGCGTTTGCCGTGTGGTGTTGGGGGCTGGAATGGTGGAGGTGGGGGTGGTGTGGTGGTGGTGAGTGGCAGTCCTACCCCTACCCTCCTCCCCTCGCGAATACTGACGGTGCGTTTGGAACCCTGAGCATTGGAGGAGTTTTTACGGATGGACCCGCTGACCGTAGCAGGTAAATGGGTCAATATTGTTTTGCTCTTTTTCGGTTGACACTTATGAATTGGAACACACACACACACACACGCGCGCGCGCGCGCGCACACACACACACACACACACACACACACACACACACACACACACACACACACAAACACACACACTCACACGTGCCCGAGCGCGCTGACACACAAACGTTCTCTCTTTCCTCTGTCTGTCTGTCTGTCTGTCTGCTGACTCTCTCTCTCTCTCTCTTTCTCTTCTCTCTCTCTCTCTCTCTCTCTCTCTCTCTCTCTCTCTCTCTCTTCTAAATGTTTTCTCTATACACCGATTCACTTGTACAGTAGGCCTACATTTATGTAGGAGATACAGGCAGATATCCCTTGTGTATAAGAATGTAAATAAGAACATTCCTTACATGCAGAAAAGTGTTGAAACGGTCATAGTCATAGTTATGCAGACAAGTTAACAATATAATTTTTTTTTTTCAGAACATCAAAAAGCTAGAATAAACACTTAAACTTTCTGAGATGATGGTTTTAAAAATGATGTAGATGTCTCGGGGGGAGGGGGTGGAGGAGGTGGGAAGACAGGAGCTACGGACAGGAAACTGATTTGTTGCAGAATTTAAAGATGAACTAAATCTGTTCATGTCAGTAGAGCTGGCATGTTGATATAGGACACAGATAACAAAGGTGTTTTTTTTTCTTTTCTCTCATCTCATTAAAAAGTGTAGGTCTTAACGTTATACGCTCGCAAAAGACAGAAAAAAAGGCACACGGCAATTTCTAAATGCGCTATTCAGATTACGTGCATGCTTTTTGTTACTCCCAGTTCTTAAAGAACAGGGAGTACTTTAGAATGGGAACGAAGAAATGCTGTCTGTGTGTCTGTCTGTCTGTGTGTCTGTGTGTCCGTGGTCAAAATGTGTTCCACTCGCTCCAGACAAAACTACTGGGCCGATCTTTCTGAAAATTTGTAGGTATGTTCACTATGGGTCAAGGATGATGCCCGATGTTTTAGTTTACCGTTACAGCCGTTAGTAACGGCCTGTAACGGTTTTTCTTCTCCGTGTAATATCTCAGAAAGTACTTCCTGATCTTTGTGAAAATTAGCAGGTATGTTCATTATGGGTCACGGATAATGCCCGATGTTTTAGTTTACCCCGTTACAGCTGTTACTAACGGCTGTAACAGCCTGTAACGGTTTTTCTTCTTTATGGAATATCTCAAAAGTACTTGGCCGACTTTCTGAAAATTAGTAGTATGTTCATTATGGGTCTCGAATGATGCCCGACGTTTTAGTTTACCGTTACAGACGTTACTAACGCTGTAACCGCATGTAATGATATTTCATCTTTATAGAATATCTCAGAAAGTACTTGGCCGATCTTTGTGAAAATTTGTAAGTAGGCTATGTTCATTATGGGTCACGGATGATGCCCGATGTTTTAGTTTACCCGTTATAGCCGTTACTAACGGCTGTAACAGCCTGTAACAGTTTTTCTTCTTTATAAAATATCTCAAAAAGTACTTGGCCGATCTTTCTGAAAATTTGTAGGTATGTTCATTATGGGTCACGGATTATGCTCGATGTTTTAGTTTACCCCGTTATAGCCGTTACTAACGGCTGTAACGGCCTGTAACGGTTTTTCTTCTTTATAGAATATCTCAAAAAGAACTTGGCTGATCTTTCTGAAAATTTGTAGGTATGTTCACTATGGGTCAGGGATGATGCCCGACGTTTTAGTATACCGTTACAGCCGTTACTAACGGCTGTAACGGTCTGTAACGGTTTTTCTTCTTTATAGAATATCTCAAAAGTACTTGGCCGATCTTTCTGTAAATTTGTAGGTATGTTCATTATGCGTCAAGAATAATGCCTGATGTTTTAGTTTACCGTTATAGCCATTAGTAACGGCTGTAACGGCCTGTAAACGGTTTTTCTTCTCCATGAACTATCTCAGAAAGTACTTGGCAGATCTTTGTAAAAATTTAGCAGGTATGTTCATTATGGGTCACGAATGATGTCCGATGTTTTAGTTTACCCCATTATAGCCGTTACTAACGGCTGTAACAACCTGTAACGGTTTTTTTCTTTATAGAATATTTCAAAAGTACTTGGCCGATCTTTCTGAAAATTTAGCCTGTATCTTCACTATGGTCACGGATGATGCCCGATGTTTTAGTTTACCGTTACAAAACGGCTGTAACGGCCTTTGTAAAAATTTTGTAAGTAGGCTATGTTCATTATGGGTCACGGATGGTGCCCGATGTTTTAGTTTACCCCGTTATAGCCGTTACTAACGGCTGTAAACAGCCTGTAACAGTTTTTCTTCTTTATGGAATATCTCAAAAAGTACTTGGCCGATCTTTGTGAAAATTAGCAGTTATGTTCATTATGGGTCTCCGATGATGCCCGATGTTTTATTTTACCCCGTTACAGCCTTTACTAACTGCTGTAACGGCCTGTAACGGTTTTTCTTCTTTATGGATATCTCAGAAAGCACTAGGCCGGATCTTTCTGAAAAATTGTAGGTATGTTCATTATGGGTCACAAATAATGCCGGTGTTTTAGTTTACCATATATGCCGTACTAACGGCTGTAACGGCCTGTAACGCATTTTCTTCTTCATGGAATATCTCAGAAAGTACTTGGATGATCTTTGTTAACATTAGCAGGTATGTTCATTATGGGTTACGAATAATGCCTGATGTTTTATTTTACCGTTATAGCCATTACTAACGGCTGTAATGGCCTGTAACGGTTGTTTTTCTTCATGGAATATCTCAGAAAGTACTTGTCCGAACTTTGTGAAAATTAGCAGTGTGACGGTGTCTCCGACGCTCCCCCTCGTTATTAAAATATGATTTTTATATTCAGGGATGCAGGGGTTATATAGACAGAAGTATTTACGCTTTCACAACCAAAATGCGCTCTCGCATAGGCACACGCACTCTGTCACTCACATCGGGCCCGCACAAAGGTGACGGAAACAATAACATTTCATAGAAAATAATCAACTTTTATTCAACTTGACTCCGAGCCCCCACCCCGTCACTACACCACACTTATCTGTATCATACACAAAGTAAACACCATACAGACAATTTCATAAATCGCATCCCCTTTCCTTCAGTTATTCTTACTTAGCCAGGAAAGACAATATTCCACCATTCCGTTTGCACACTTATAAACTTAAGAGCAATAAAGCGTCCATAACTTGCCAGCATTCCTTGTTGACCGTCAGTTTCTCTCATCCACTGTACGACCACGAGCTGAAGCTGCCACACTGTTGTGTCCTCCCGATTGGCCAAATCCCAGTTGGGGGACACTGGCACGTAGCTTGAGTCGCACCCTCACACCGAGTCTCCCGGACTCCACCGTACTTCGCCCTCTCCACGGAAAGGGCTCCTGTCGGCCTCTCCCACAGGTCTTCTCTGGCTGCAAACACCCCACCGTTGTCTGGCAGCTCCCTGTCTAGGCTCCAAAGGCTGACACGTCTTGCTGTCGACCGTCCCCACACGGGAGACAATTCTTCTCGTCGTCGGCTCCGAGGTTACAGCAACCTCCACTGTCTTACGTCCCCACCCAGGAGACAACGAGGCGACAGCTAACCTCTGCTTCACGCTGTATTTTCTTGAGCCCTCAGCAAGACGGCGAGTTCACTTTCCCTTAAGTGAGTCACCCTCTCCCTGGTTTTCCAGCAGCTTATATTCATTCTCAAACAGAGAGAACCCAAGTTTAACTGGCTCAACCAATGGAATCACGGGCACACACAACATCACACGATTTGTACCAATAAATTCCCAGTTATTTTTATTCACCAATGGAATCACTAGTCACCTACACATACACACCCACAACAGCTACTGCGCTAACCAAGACTTGGGCACCAAGTGGTTAATGCATAACCTCCTATTCAAACTCATGTTCGATTCCCCGAAGCTACCCATTGTACTAACAGCCTGGACCTTCTCTACCAGCCATGACTGATGCTTCAAGTATTTACTACCTCTATAGATAACAAGGTGCGAATCACTCAATAGGCCGAAGCCTTCCATTCATTCCTCAGAACAGGGACGACTGGATGGTCGCTGTACTCTGCCTGCAGGCTGACGGTCACCTACCGTGATGGTCACCTGACACGATCGCCTTCCTTCAGGCCCACTGGAGAACCAGTGAATAGCCAGCCAGTGGTCGGACTGGACATTCCTCTACCAGGACCGGCAGGTCAGCATGTTCTTGTTACTATCCCTCGGACATGCGAAACACTTCCCAGTAACTCTCCCTCCTTCAGTATACGACTCGGGGTATTCCCCTCTGGTGATGCCTGAGTTAGCACACTTGAAGAACCCAGAACGTGCTCTCAACAACAGCAAAACAACCCTTAATTTGCCTAAATGCTCGAGAACATTCGGCCGACTCATTACACCCCGTACCTAAGAATGTTGTTCCAGTCAACATTTCCTCCAGGACGAATGTTCTCAGATTGGATAAAACAAACTCAGTTGCATGGGTCGATATAACAGTACTACTATCCTATGCTTCAAGACATCACTTCCATCAACATCTCTAACATGGATAATGTACCTAATTAAAGGCAATAAATCAATTAAATAATCCATAGATCACTCTTTTCTCAGTCATAAACAACTGTACACAACATTTAACTCTAAACTGGCCCACATATAATCCAAACTCTCTCTATAGCATTAGCTATCAGCATGTCCATACATGTTAATTAATCATTCCATTCACTTCTAATACAGCACAACCATGATTAACACAAGATTCAAATTCAGGTGTGTGGGCCCAGCCTACTTAACATCAAAATCAAATTCAGGCGATGTGGCCACAATCCACAAAGACTAACATTCAAATTCAGGCGTGTGCCCCAACCTACATAACATCAAAATCAATTCAGGCGTGTGGCCACAACTGCTCACACGGTCTCGCACACAATAAGCAATCAAGCATTTATCCTGATTTCACATTTTCCCACTTTACCGAGCTGTGACAAACAACATGAGCAAACAGATATCAACCAGAAAATTCATAAATCATAACACGTGAGCACGTACTGATCCCCACTTCCATAATGGGCAATGAACAAAGCAACACATACAGGTAAACATTATATTATCAAAAAACGAAAATATACACATGAACATAGGCTTAACCCCGCCCTATACTGGGCAATCAAAATCAATAACATAAATGGCAGCTACATTATTTACACAGTAGCTGTCCGTAACGGATTGACTGCTCACACCACCACCACAATCACAGCAGCCCGTAGGCATTGCTCCTACCATTGTCCTGCTTCTGTTGTTCACACTACAACAGCAACACCCAGGAGGCATTACTCCAACCCTTGACCTACTCCTGCCCCTCTCAATCTTGACCGCCGTTTGTGGCTCGCCAATAGTACCTGGGCAGATAGTTTGCGCGTTCAGGCTTTACATGAGAGTCAGCGCACCTCTCACACATTTTAGTCCTTAAAGGAGCGCGTGAAAATCTGCGCGATCCTCTTCTAGCCTGTTCGGCAAATTCTCCTTGGCATTCAGTCCCCTTTGCTTTCATTGCCTCAGGGTCTGTTGTTCGAAGATCACGTGAACTGGGCTGTCGCACCCATTCACTGCGACGACGATCATCTCCCTTTTTCAAAATGTTATGAGATGATCCCTCACTCATCTTATCCGAACCGATTTTCCTTCTCTCTGAGGAAATTCCTTGGTTCGAATCCCGCTCATGGCCTATGCCCATTACTTGATGAGCCTTATTTACTTTTACCCTTTCCTGACACTGGATCATCTGCTCCTTTGAGCTGACTGACTTTGGCATTTCCAACGTAGCTGGTCACCTCGACCTTCTTGCCATGCGTTTATGACTGCCTCCCTGGTCCCAACCCAGCTGCTGGTTCCAGTTTCTCTGTGGTCCATGTGGCCCCGACCTGAGGTCCGCCACCGTGGCTCTACATTTCTGACTGCCCGGCAACGCAACAACTTTTTGAACCACCACTACGGCCTCCATGGCCACGGCACCGCCTTGACGGCCACCTCCATGGCCCATGGCACCGCCACTACGGCCACCTCCATGGCCCATGGCACCGCCACGACGACCTATTTCATGGTCCACTGCACCACCACCACGGCCACCTTCATGGCTACGCTAGCTCTACTGCTAGCGGCGCCTGTGCACTCCACCTGCTTTCTGTTTACTTTCCTACCATGCATGCCCTTGCTTTCCCTACTGACGGGCTAGCCTGGTTAGGCTTCGGGAGGATATACCTACCCCCTAACAAAGTTGGATAGGGAAGATTGTTTTGCACTGCTGCAGTGAGAGTACTCCTGACAAACTCTGACTCTACTTTGACACGGGCCAAGGTAGCCGATTAATTCTTCCATCTGCTTATCGCACGCAGGTGGTTTCCCCGGTTATTAGTCTGTCTCTCTCACAAAACCGGGCTCTACCATTGCCGCTAGAGTCAGTCCTGTATCTAATAAGCAGGTCTACCGGCTTCCCGTTCACTACTGCCCTAGTAGTTGGTGGTGGCACCTGCCTTCCTGTTGAATTGTATCAACAGCAACAACTGAGTGTATTCGCACTCCGCTACATTCTTGGCGATATGACCCTCTCGCCCACACTTAAAACATGTGCGTTTCACTCTAACATTCTCTTGAGTCCCACTGTTGCCTTGGGATCTTAGAATGCGTTTCTAACTGCGGTCTCGCCTCCTGTTTGTAGGGTGTCGGCGAATCACCCCTGACTGTGTGGTTTGGGGGTTATGGGACGGCTGGTTTGATCCTTCACACACATTACGCTGATCATGGGCAGATTCATACCTGTCTGCAACTTTCACTAACTCCTCTAAACTTCCTAATTCTCTTTCCGCTAAGAATACTGTGAGATCCTTCGACAAGTGGAGAGATTTGCTCCTTAACGAATCTCCTCCCTTAAGGATTCAGAAGTTTGTTCGATGTTTCCTAACCTTATCCATTTGTGTTTTGTCTTGTGACTCGTTTGTCCACGTTCTCTGGGCGGTTCGCTAACATTTATTTAAGATTTGTTTAGATTTCGCCTGCAGTCATCTCGCTTTGCAACCTTATCCATTTGTCAAAGAGAGCCCTTAGCGATAAAGGAACTGTACGTGTGTCTCACCTGATTTACGAACGGTTTCTCTGAACAATTTCCTAGATCTATCGGCGGTTACTTGATACCTCTGAAACAAGCATCGCGCACCGACTCATAATAATCTGTCTGTTTTTCGGTGGTAAGCAGAAAAAAGCATCCCTAGCTTTGGGTGTCAGCAGCGCCGCAAATTTGTGGCCCACCGTTCTTCGGGTAAGCCTGATCTTTGGCAATCCTTTCAAATTGCGAAATGAAATCCTCTAAATGGTCCGGATTATCAATCGAACTTTGGCATATTGGTCAAGGGACTGACATGTGGTGCTAAGTTCACTTGAGGTTTTGCGTCCACGTCCCGTTCTTTCTCCAATTTTAATTTTTCTAACTTCAAAACTGCCTTATCTTCTCTCTTTCTCTTTCCTCTCTTTCCCGTTCTCTTTCTCTCTCTTCTCTTTCCGTTCTCTTTCCTCTCTCCTCTCTTTCCTGTTCTCTCTCCTCCTTTTTCCGTTCTTTCTCTCATCCTCTTTTTCCCGTCTCTTTCTCTCTCCTCTTTTTCCCGTTCTCTTTCTCTCTCCTCTCTTTTCTGTTCTCGTTCTCTCTGTATTTTCTGAGCCTCGATTACACGGGGCCAGTTCTCATCTACATATGCCTTCAGTTCCGGACCTTTAGTCCTAAAACTTTTCCTTCTTCTATGAGGTCCATCTTTTCAGCGGACCAATTGTCTCAGCACCCTCTTCAGTCGACATTCTGAAGCTATCTTACCCTCGATCAGCTAGTTAATACAACCACAGTAACAAGCGAGATATCCACACGATCACTTGTAAATAAGCGATCAAATAGTTGCGCTACACACAATCAACCTCAACAGCAAACAAATCAAGCAAGTTCAAATACCAGGCACAGTCATGGAAAAAAAGAGATCAAAACAATCAACACATGACAAACGTACTTTCCCGGTAAGAAAAAAAATCTAGGTTTCCACAATTACGACAAATTTCAAATACCTTAGTAATTGAACAAAACCCAGAAATCAAAATCACTTATGGCTCATTTACGTTCATCCCGACGACAGCCCCAATTTGTGACGGGTTCTCCGACGCTCCCCTCGTTATTAAAAATATGATTTTCATATTCAGGATGCAGGGGGTTATAGACAGAAGTATTTACGCTTTCACAACCAAAATGCGCTCTCGCATAGGCATACGCACTCTGTCACTCACATCGGGCACCGCACAAGGTGACGGGAAACAATAACATTTCATAGAAAATAATCAACTTTTATTCAACTTGACTCCGAGCCCCACCCGTCACTACACCACACTTATCTGTATCATACAACAAAGTAAACACCATACAGACAATTTCATAAATCGCATCCCTTTCCTTCAGTTATTCTTACTTAGCCAGGAAAGACAATATTCCACCATTCCGTTTGCACACTTATAAACTTAAGAGCAATAAAGCGTCCATAACTTGCCAGCATTCCTTGGTTGACCGTCAGTTTTCTCTATCCACTGTACGACCACGAGCTGAAGCTGCAACACTGTTGTGTCCTCCCGATGGCCAAATCCCAGTTGGGGACATGGCAACGTAGCTTGAGTCGCACCCTCACACCGAGTCTCCCGGACTCCACCGTCTTCGCCCTCTCCACGGAAGGGCTCCTGTCGACCTCTCCCACAGGTCTTCTCTGGCTGCAAACACCCCACCGTTGTCTGGCAGCTCCCTGTCTAGGCTCCAACAGGCTGACACGTCTTGCTGTTCGACCGTCCCACACGGGAGACAATTCTTTCGTCGTCGGCTCCGAGGTTACAGCAACTCCACTGTCTTACGTCCCCACCCAGGAGACAACGAGGCGACAGCTAACCTCTGCTTCACGCTGTATTTTCTTGAGCCCTCAGCAAGACGGGCGAGTTCACTTTCCCTTAAGTGAGTCACCCTCTCCCTGGTTTTCCAAGCAGCTTATATTCATTCTCAAACAAGAGAGAACCCAAGTTTAACGGCTCACCAATGGAATCCGGGCCACACACATCACACGATTTTGTACCATTAAATTCCCAAGTTTTTTTTATTCCACCAATGGAATCACTAGTCACCTACACATACACACCCACAACTAGCTGCTAGCGCTAACCAAGACTTGGGCACCAAGTGGTTAATGCATAACCTCCTATTCAAACTCATGTTCGATTCCCGAAGCTACCCATTGTACTAAAAAGCCTGGACTTCTCTACCAGCCATGGACTGATGCTTCAAATATTTACTACCTCTATAGATAACAAGGTGCGAATCACTCAATAGGCGAAGCATTCCATTCATTCCTCAGAACAGGGACGACTGGATGGTTCGCTGTACTCTGCCTGCAGGCTGATTGGTCACCTACCTGTGACGGTCACCTGACACGATCGCCTTCCCTTCAGGCCCACTGGAGAACCAGTGAATAGCCAGCCAGTGGTCGGACTGGACATTCCTCTACCCAGGACCGGCAGTCAGCATGTTCTTGTTACTATCCCTCGGACATGCGAAACACTTCCCAGTAACTCTCCCTCCTTCAGTATACGACTCGGGGTATTCCCCTCTGGTGATGCCTGAGTTCGCACACTTGAAGAACCCAGAACGTGCTCTCAACACAGCAAACTTACCCTTAATTTGCCTAAATGCTCGAGAACATTCGGCCGACTCATTACAAGCAGGTATGTTCATTATGGGTCTCAGATGATGCCCGATGTTTTAGTTTACCCCGTTATAGCGTTACTAACGGCTGTAACGGCCTGTAACGGTTTCTCTTCTTTATGGAATATCTCAGAAAGCACTGGCCGATCTTTCTGAAAAAATTGTAGGTTATGTTCATTATGGGTCACAAATAATGCCTGATGTTTTATTTTACCATATATGCCGTTACTAACGGCTTGTAACGGCCTGTAACGCTTTTTTTTCTTCATGGAATATTCAGAAAGTACTTGGTGATCTTTGTTAACATTAGCAGGTATGTTCATTATGGGTTACGAATAATGCCTGATGTTTTAGTTTACTCCGTTTATAGCTGTTTACTAACGGCTGTAACGGCCAGTAACGGTTGTTTTTCTTCATGGAATATCCCAGAAAGTACTTGTCCGATCTTTGTGAAAATTAGCAGGTATGATCACTATGGGTCACGGATGATGCCCGATGTTTTAGTTTACCGTTATATCCATTACTAACGGCTGTTAAACGGCCTGTAACAGTTTTTTTTTCTTTATGGAATATTCTCAGAATATACTTGGCCGATCTTTGTGAAAATTAGCAGGTATGTTCATTATGGGTTACGGATGATGCCGATGTTTTAGTTTACCGTTATAGCCGTTACTACGGCTGTAACGGCCTGTAACGGTTTTTCTTCTTTGTGGAATATCTCAGAAAGTACTGGACCGATATTTCTGAAAATTTGTAGGTTATGTTCATTATGGGTCACGGATGATGCCCGATTCTTTAAGTGTACCATTATAGCCATTACTAACGGCCCATAATTGGTTTTCTTCTTTATGGAAAATCTCAGAAAGTTTTGGCCGATCTTTCTGAAAATTGTAAGTATTGTTCATTATAGGTCACAGACGATGGCCGATGTTTACTAGAATAGCCATTACTAACGGTTACACCAGTCCAAGACGGTTTTTCCTCTTTATGGAATATCTCACGCGTATTCAGGATAAACTGGCAGTACGTTTATATGCTTTGCATCTTGTTTTTCTTTGCTTTTTTTTAAATAATTAAAAATGGGCATGATTCCAACCTGGGAAGTTTCCATAATTACAACGCGGTCATGTGGATATTGATATTGAACAACATTTATGTTTCAAATGATTTGGATGAAATAGTCTAGCATTAATTATTTCAAATAATTTGGATGAAAGCAGTCTAGCATTAATCACAGAAATAAGGCAGCATTATTTTGTCATATATTACAGTGATCCGAGCACAAGGCATGCTTGTTATAGCAAGAGCAAAATGGTTAACAAAAAGGGGAAAAGCTGGTAAGCTGCTGTTCGGAAAATCCAGTTACACGGACAAATCATTTAGAAGATGAAAATGATAACAGA